>CM033341.1:47339520-47616850 GCA_019395295.1 Osmanthus fragrans | reverse complement strand
AACCCTAACCCTAAACCCTAAACCCTAAACCCTAAACCCTAAACCCTAAACCCTAAACCCTAAACCCTAAACCCTAAACCCTAAACCCTAAACCCTAAACCCTAAACCCTAAACCCTAAACCCTAAACCCTAAACCCTAAACCCTAAACCCTAAACCCTAAACCCTAAACCCTAAACCCTAAACCCTAAACCCTAAACCCTAAACCCTAAACCCTAAACCCTAAACCCTAAACCCTAAACCCTAAACCCTAAACCCTAAACCCTAAACCCTAAACCCTAAACCCCCTAAACCCTAAAAAACCCTAAACCCTAAACCCTAAACCCTAAACCCTAAACCCTAAACCCTAAACCCTAAACCCTAAAACCCTAAACCCTAAACCCTAAACCCTAAACCCTAAACCCTAAACCCTAAACCCTAAACCCTAAACCCTAAACCCTAAACCCTAAACCCTAAACCCTAAACCCTAAACCCTAAACCCTAAACCCTAAAACCCTAAACCCTAAACCCTAAAACCCTAAACCCTAAACCCTAAACCCTAAACCCTAAACCCTACCCTAAACCCTAAACCCTAAACCCTAAACCCTAAACCCTAAACCCTAAACCCTAAACCCTAAACCCTAAACCCTAAACCCTAAACCCTAAACCCTAAACCCTAAACCCTAACCCTAAACCCTAAACCCTAAACCCTAAACCCTAAACCCTAAACCCTAAACCCTAAACCCTAAACCCTAAACCCTAAACCCTAAACCCTAAACCCTAAACCCTAAAACCCTAAACCCTAAACCCTAAACCCTAAACCCTAAACCCTAAACCCTAAACCCTAAACCCTAAACCCTAAACCCTAAACCCTAAACCCTAAAACCCTAAACCCTAAACCCTAAACCCTAAACCCTAAACCCTAAACCCTAAACCCTAAACCCTAAACCCTAAACCCTAAACCCTAAACCCTAAACCCTAAACCCTAAACCCTAAACCCTAAACCCTAAACCCTAAACCCTAAACCCTAAACCCTAAACCCTAAACCCTAAACCCTAAACCCTAAACCCTAAACCCTAAACCCTAAACCCTAAACCCTAAACCCTAAACCCTAAACCCTAAACCCTAAACCCTAAACCCTAAACCCTAAACCCTAAACCCTAAACCCTAAACCCTAAACCCTAAACCCTAAACCCTAAACCCTAAACCCTAAACCCTAAACCCTAAACCCTAAACCCTAAACCCTAAACCCTAAACCCTAAACCCTAAACCCTAAACCCTAAACCCTAAACCCTAAACCCTAAACCCTAAACCCTAAACCCTAAACCCTAAACCCTAAACCCTAAACCCCCTAAACCCTAAACCCTAAACCCTAAACCCTAAACCCTAAACCCTAAACCCTAAACCCTAAACCCTAAACCCTAAACCCTAAACCCTAAACCCTAAACCCTAAACCCTAAACCCTAAACCCTAAACCCTAAACCCTAAACCCTAAACCCTAAACCCTAAACCCTAAACCCTAAACCCTAAACCCTAAACCCTAAACCCTAAACCCTAAACCCTAAACCCTAAACCCTAAACCCTAAACCCTAAAACCCTAAACCCTAAACCCTAAACCCTAAACCCTAAACCCTAAACCCTAAACCCTAAACCCTAAACCCTAAAACCCTAAACCCTAAACCCTAAACCCTAAAAAACCCTAAACCCTAAACCCTAAACCCTAAACCCTAAACCCTAAACCCTAAACCCTAAACCCTAAACCCTAAACCCTAAACCCTAAAACCCTAAAACCCTAAACCCTACCCTAAACCCTAAACCCTAAACCCTAAACCCTAAAAAACCCTAAACCCTAAACCCTAAACCCTAAACCCTAAACCCTAAACCCTAAACCCTAAACCCTAAACCCTAAACCCTAAACCCTAAACCCTAAACCCTAAACCCTAAACCCTAAACCCTAAACCCTAAACCCTAAACCCTAAACCCTAAACCCTAAACCCTAAACCCTAAACCCTAAACCCTAAACCCTAAACCCTAAACCATTCCAACCTTTCCAAACTCTCTCTACACTAGAGGGATTTTTGGAGATTTTTCAGCATTGGTGCCACCATCTATGGAACCCCATTTCCGACCACCTTGGCCACCGGATTCTTACCCAAACATCATCCCCTCAACCTCCCCTAACAACCCCAATCAAAAAACAGCCCAAAAAACTAGCAAAATTGACCAATTTTCGGCCAAAATCCCAACATCCACGCACGGTTTTCTCCCAAATTCGACCCAAAGCAAGGCTGCCCAGGTAAATTACACCCCACAGGTCACTAGATCTTCCCAAGACGAGTCCATTGACGTTTCAATTATGGAAAACGGACCAGAAAATCAAAAACGGCAGCCAGTTTTCGAAACAGCGCAGTCGCTGCCGGAAAATGCTTCTGCCGGCGCCGATGGTGGTCCCCATGATCGCGGACCACCGGTGCTGGCTTCGTCTCTTCATGGTGAAGCCATTCCACCCATGGGTCTTCATCAATTTGGTCCTGAATTTGAAGAATCAGCCGGGGTAGTTTACAAGCACGAAATGCCGAATGCTCACGCTTCAATTGATAGTTCTACATTACTCCGAACGTCAAATTCGAGCTTTATAACTTCAATTCAGGTTTGTAATGCCCTACCCCATGAATCAATTGTACCAATTACTCAGCAATTCAAACCAATTTCCGGATCATCCACCCAAAGTTTGGGCCGGCGCGAAACTGAGTTTTATCCTTCAATTGGGGGCTCGATTGTTACCCGACATACAAATCAACTTGGGGGAAATCAAAATCAGGTACAAAATACTATGGGTAACTACTCAATTGCACAAATTACAGCCCTTGTTTGTCAAATTTTGGGGTCAAATGTGGCTACTCCTACACCAAGAGCTGCTGGTCCGTTTTCTTCAACTTCTGGGCAGAATTTGAGCAAATTGACATCACCAGTGGATCGAGAAGGCCCAAAAACGGTAGGGGGCATTACAAATTTGGCCGAAAATATTACATTGGATTTTGTGCCACAATGCACGCACACCGATGCAATTGTTCATGCATTTTCTGGACAGAATTCAACAATTTTGACACCACCAATGATTCCAGAGCGTGGGAAAACCCTTGGGGTCACACATGCACGTGTTCCTCCACCACGAAAGCAATCTCAACCAGCTCCTCGGGGTAATACAACTACCTCTACTACTACCACTGGCCCAAAGTCTTATGCTGCAGCAGTTGGTAATGTACCAGTTATCTCTCAGGCGGAGAGGAGTCAGAGGAAGTCATTTGCTCATGTTCTTAGATCACCTCAGGAGTCTAATGATCACAGGCTTGTAACTAGGGAGCCATTCATTCATCACGGTGAGCCCGCGGTCCTATTTATGGATGCTGATGAGGATATGCTTGCTGAGCCATACAAGTTTACACTTGTTGGCAAATTTGTGCACCGCAAGCCCTCTATGGTTAAGGTACATGATTGTTTTTCACGCTTTGGCTTTTGTGGTAATTACACTGTTGGTTTAATTGATGCAACACACATTTTAATTCACTTGGAACACGAGGATGACTATGCACGGTTATTCCTCAAACCCACATGGTATATTGATGGTTGTCCTATGAGAGTCTTTAAATGGACTCCAAGCTTTAGCCCGCAACAGGAGACCCCCATTGCTCCAGTCTGGGTATCCTTCCCGTTACTGCCCATTCACTTTCGGGCTAAAAGCAGCTTATACGCTATTGCCAAAGCTATTGGCCTACCTCTACGCACTGATGAGGCGACTTCTGATCTTCGTCGCCCCAGCGAGGCTAGAGTCTGTGTGGAGGTGAATTTGGATTATGATCTCCCTGACAGAGTATGGATCGAGCGGGAGAAGCTCGGTGGCTATTGGCAGCCGGTCAAATATGATAAAAAACCAGAATTTTGTTATAGATGCAGACACTTTGGACACTTGGAGGATCATTGCATACTTGGTACACGATTTATACCACCTTCTGTCCCTGTTGCTGAACCTATTCCTCGGCCTGCTATCCCAGCTAAGGATAGGGGTAAAGGGCAGGTGGTTGAGGCTGAGCCACGTCAGAGGTGGACCCCGGTTCGTCGAGATCAGAAGAGACAGCAGAATTCCAGCACTTCGGGTGCCCAAATTCCTCAGACTACTCCAGCGATAGTAAACGGTGCCATCCCCGTTCAGGGCAATATACCAGATATCAGTTTAGTTAATCATCTAGTGGCTCAGTCAGTAATCCCTACAGTGATTCAGTCAGTCGCTCCTACAGTGGTTCAATCAGCTGTCTCAGATACTATTGCCCCATCAACTATCATCCCATCACCTTTGTCTCATTCACAGTCTGCTATTCACACAACTAGTGCTCACATCGATCCAGTGGCCCACGACATGATTCAGCGTCCACATGACTCAGAAGGTTCAGGTACAGTGGCTAGCCAGCTCCCAGGCTCTACGCCTGGCCGCAGCAGTATTCCTGTCCCTAGCGATCCTCCCATTTGTCAGCATAACACTGAGGCTTCTATCCCTTCTCTAGTTGCTGAGCAGTCAGACACGGAGAGTACATCACAGATAGAGGTACATCAGCAAGGTATATTCCGTAGGTCTTCGTCTGAGGATATGGCTAGTATGGTTGGGCGGACAGAGGATGAGGGGTTCGTTCGAGTTACACGGAAGAAACATCCACGGGCTACTGATACCCCTCATCCGAGCAGGATGGTCACCAGGAGTCGGTTACATGATTCCTCCTCACATTCCCCATCCCAATGAGTACGATCATTTGGAATGCGAGAGGTGTAGCTAGTGTAGCTACTCGCAGGCGCCTGAGAAAACTTATTCAGCTTCATCAGGTATATCTTTTGGCTATTTTGGAACCCTTTGTTCTTGAGCAGAGTTTCGATTATATTCGTCGCTATCTGCACTTCGATGCTGGAGTTCGAAATGAGTCGAACAAGATATGGTTCTTTTGGAACGTAGGGACCAATGTTACTGTTATTGTCGATCATCCCCAGTTTCTGCATGCTAGAGTTGAAGATCCCAGACTGGCGCGTGCCATCTATCTGACCCCCGTCTATGCATCATGTGAGGCGGCTATAAGGAGGGATTTGTGGGCGGGACTTCACCACATTTCCCTCGATATGGAAGATCCTTGGCTAGTTGGGGGAGATTTTAATGTTATTATTCATGACGGTGAGCGCACTGGTCACAGCACTCGTGATCGGGGTTCCACTGCCTTTTCTGATATGATGTTGGATTGTGGGTTGGAGGATGCTGGTTTCTCAGGGAGTCAGTATACTTGGACCAATGGCCGAGTCATGAAGAGATTGGATAGGGTTTTGATTAACTCTACTGCTGCAGCTCTTTGTCGACAGCTTACTGTGAGACACCTCAACCGTACTTCGTCAGATCATTCACCCTTGCTTCTACAGTGGACATCTGATGATGACTTGGGACCCAGGCCCTTTCGATTCCTTAACGTATGGACCAAGCACCATGATTTCTCAGCCTTCGTCTCTCAGAAGTGGTCATTTCCTACGCATCTTACGGGGATGGCTGCTCTCTGGGAGAAGTTCTTCAGGCTGAAACAAGGTCTACGTTGGTGGAATCGACGGGTATTCGGTGATATTTTCCAGCGGGTGAGGGACGCTGAGGAGAGGATAGACAAGGCAGAGATTGATTTTGAGAGTGAACCTACACCGGAGTATCGTGCCTTATTGCATCGGGCACAGGCTGATTTGAACCGTGCCTTATCTATTGAGGAGGGATTCTGGAAGCAGAAGGCCGGCTCACGTTGGGTATGTGAGGGAGACCACAACACTCGATATTTTCATGCGATGGTTCGGGGACGCCGGACCAGATCTCGTATCAGAACTATCAGGACTCAGGCAGGGGATGTCCTTTCTTCTACTGATGATATTCAGAAGTCGGCTATATCTTTTTTTCAGGACTTGTTATCTGCTCCCACCCAGTCCCTGGATCCCATCCGTCCAGACATCATACCCAGGCTACTGACGGAGGGAGATAATATAGCACTCAACCGCCCCCCTTCGATTCATGAGGTGCGGGAGGCGGTCTTCAGCATTGACGCTGATAGTGTCGCAGGCCCAGATGGGATTCTCATCACTATTCTTCCAGCATTGTTGGGATATCATACAGGAGGATGTTTACAGTGCGGTCATTGATTTTTTTGAGGGTGGCCATCTTCCTCGTGGCTTTGCCGCTACCTCCATTGTTCTGCTCCCGAAGAAGGAAAACGCTTGTCGGTGGACGGATTTTAGACCTATCAGCCTTTGTACGGTGTTCAATAAGCTCATCACTAAGCTGTTGAACACCAGATTGAGTTCACTGCTGCCCCGTATTATCTCTCCTCAGCAAAGTGGTTTTATTCCGGGACGTCTTATTGGGGATAATGTGTTATTGACTCAAGAGCTCCTCTACACTTTGGATGATAAAGTGCGAGGAGGGAATGCTATGCTGAAACTTGACATGGCTAAGGCATACGATCGCATGGATTGGGGATTCATTTATTCTGTACTTGAGGCGTTTGGATTTGATCGGTTGTGGATTGACAGAATCAGACGGTGTATTTCAGAGTGTCAGTTCTCAGTGCTTCTGAATGGTCGTCCATGTGGTTTCTTTCCATCCTCGCGTGGGCTCAGACAGGGCGACCCCATCTCACCTTCTTTGTTCATTATAGCTGCGGACTATTTCTCTCGCCTTCTCACTCAGAGGTTTCAGGCATATCCTAGTATGCAATATAGGCATGGAGGCAGCACTCTTGTCTCACACCTCTCATTTGCTGACGACATGATTATATTCGCCAATGGCCAGAAACAGTCGATCAAGAGAGTCCTCGACTGTTTGAAGCACTACGAGGGAGTTTCTGGCCAGTTGGTGAATAGAGACAAGAGCGGTCTTATACTACCTAGACGGGCATCAAATATTCAGATCAGGAGACTAATAATCTTGACTGGTTTTGCCCATCAGCAGCAGCCGTTCACTTATTTGGGAGTCCCCTTGTTTAAAGGGGCCAAGAGGAGCTTTCTATATGAAGACCTCGTGATGAAGGTCAGGAGCAAGATATCTGGCTGGGCTTCTCGACTACTTTCTCCTGGGGGTAGAATTACTCTGTTGAGATCAGTATTATCATCCCTACCACTTTATCTGTTTCAGATCATGCGGCCTCCCAAGGCTGTACTGAAAAAGTTGGAGAGCATCTTTGCACGTTTCTTATGGGATTCTAAGGAACAGGCTCGTCGACTACACTGGAGGAGTTGGAAAGAGATTTGCCTTCCTACTGATGAGGGTGGCCTTGGGTTCAGGAGATTACAGGATGTGGTTGACACATTCTCCATGAAGCTTTGGTGGCTTTTTTCGATCTCAGAATTCCCTTTGGGCCCAGTTCTTACTGGGAAAATATTGTATGGGGACACATCCATCACTTGCAGCAGTTCCCTACTCGACCTCTCCTACCTGGAAGAGGTTGAAGAGAGTTGCGCCACACACTGAGTCGCATATTGCTTGGCACCTTGGAGCTGGTCAGATTTTCTTCTGGCATGATTGCTGGATGGGCGAGTCTACGTTGGCCTCCATTTTCCCACACAGACAGCACACATCTGCGAGGGTGCAAGACTTTTTTGATGACACTGGGTGGGATTTTGGACGATTACTACAGGCTCTTCCTCCTCACATGGCAGAGCAGATAGGGGCGATACCTTTAAGTGCTGATACACCGGACTGCATTGTTTGGAGGATACGTCGGATGGTAGCTTTACTACCAAATCAGCATGGCAGCTAGTCCGTTCGGGTAGTCAAGCTCAGGACTCGTATCGTTTATTGTGGAGCTCCACATTGCCCTACTACGGTCTCATTCTTCTGCTGGAGATTATGGCAGGATCTCATTCCAGTAGATGTGGTTATTCAGAGGAGGATTGGCTGTCTGTTGGCCTCGAGATGTCAGTGTTGTTCCGAGATCGAGACCATCAATCATGTTTTCACTGGCAGCAGCATCTCTGATCAGGTATGGCAGCACTTTGGGGACATATTCCAGATATCTATGAGATCAGGGGAGGGGGTCAGGCAGAGGTTCCAGAGATGGAGGTATTCAGGGCAGTACGTTCGCTGTGGACATATTCGCACTATCATTCCTCTACTGATATTTTGGTTTTTATGGACCGAGAGGAATGATGCAAAGCACAGAGGGATCCGCATGGTGGCCAGACGTATCATCTGGAGGGTATACCGCATGATCTCTTTTCTCCATATGGGAGGACTTTTTAGAGCTGCGCATTGGCGAGGGGACCTAACATTCGCCCCTCTCTTTGGTATTTTTATTTACTACTCCTTCCCCATCACCTCCTGTTATGGTTTTCTGGCGCACCCCACAAGTGGGATCATACAAGATCAACACTGATGGATGCGTCAAGGATGGTTTTTGCGAGTGGTGGAGGCATCATTAGGGACCACACTGGACATTGCATTAGGGCATACTCGACATTGTATGGCACGTGTTTGATCCTGGAGGCCGAGCTCAGGGCAATACTTGATGGGATTATTTTGGCCAGAGGACTTGGACTTTCAAGAATTTGGATTGAGTCAGACTCTACTGCAGCCATCCACTGCATCATCAGAGGCGGAGGACCATGGGCTATTCAGGGTGTACTCAGGCAGATTACAGACATTATATCTTTAGAAAGAGACACAGTTTCCCACATCTATAGAGAGGGAAACCAAGTTGCAGATGCTCTTGCTGCAGAGGGTTGGGATCATCGGCAATATCGGATTTTTGAACCAGCTGATCTACCACGACAAATCAGGGCTCTAATACAGATTGACAGGCATGGACTGCCTAGCATTAGACTTTGATTTTGATATTTCTCATTTAATTATTCAATCCTTATTGTAAGGGAAGTTGTACTTCCTCTTTTACTTTTTTTCATTTGTTTTTCATCATTTATTATTATAAAGGAAGTAGTACTTCCTTATTTATTGTTTTTCACCATTTCTACATGTAACCACGGTATTCCTCCGCCACAAGTGAGGATAATCAATAAAATTTCGGAGGTACCGCCCTCCTTCAATAAAAAAAAAAAAAAAAAAAACCCTAAACCCTAAACCCTAAACCCTAAACCCTAAAACCCGAACCCCTAAAAACCCTAAACCCTAAAACCCTAAAACCCTAAAACCCCAAAACCCTAAAACCCTAAACCCTAAACCCGAAACCCCGAACCCCAAAACCCCAAAAAACCAAAAACCTTAAAAGACCAAAAACCCTAAACCCTGAACCCTAAACCCTAAACCCTAAACCCTGAAACCTGAACCCCCTAAACCCCAACCCCTAAACCCTAAACCCTAAACCCCTAAAACCCTAAACCCTAAACCCTACTACTAACAAGAGTAGGCATGCTTTGGTGCCCACCCATATGGTTAGATGGGTTCTCTTTCCATTATGTACCCATACAAGGGTTTGAATTTTAGATAGACCTTTTGGTAAAAATGGCCTAGTTTGGTAGACCAAGTTTATAGATAAAATTTGATGGCAAATTAAGGTGATGCCTAAATTGAGTGGGAATCGCTTGCCCAATTATTGGAATATGAAATGTCACTGGAATAGATGCCAAATAATTGTGAAAGAATATAAACTTTCATGACTATTCATTTCGTTGGAATATGAAAATAACACGGTAAATTAGTCGGTTAAATTTTCATATCTTATTGAAAATTATACTGACTTTGATGATAGCCTCAATCAATTCGATGGAATTAAATGAGATGAATTATGTAAATTTCTATTTGCATATGAGTATGACAAAATGTGATTTGTCTCAATTTTAATTTATGTGGATAAGGTAAATATGTACCTATCATTTAATGTGATATGATGTCATTTTGTGAAAGGTCACGAAAGTAATAAATTGCAAACGATTGGAGAAGTCGAAACTCTTGCGAATTAAGAGGCTTAATCTTATTCGTTGTTGAATTAGACTTCAATCGTAGAACCAACCAAGTTGGTATATGCTTTGAAAGCATTGTTGGTCTATGTGATGACCTTAATTTAATTTGGATGATCAAATTAAAGATAGTTGGATTGAAGTATATCGTATGCAATTTCAATTGAAATAAATTGTGAATTGACGACTACTACTTTAAAAGTACTTAGACTTTCACAAGGTATTTGATATGGATATTATCTAAAAGATAAATGGATTGGACTATGAAAGAGTGGACTAAATGTGGGGATTATCATAAATGCTTGTGAACTTATATGAAAAGTTCAAGACGTAACACTACTAGTTGTACATTAATTCCTAGTCAAGGAATTGTGGGGGTAACTTATTTTAAAAAGTTACAGTACCCTATTTCTTATAATCATAGAAAGATGTCTATGAAGTAAAAAGGTAGAAAAGCCCTTATACTATTTTAAAAGTTAAAGGATGGTTCACAACGTGATGTACACTAAGTCGAAAGTGGATGAGATGGGATGACAGACGATCATGGCGTTTGTTTCGACATGCAAGAACAATTGAAATATTTGAAAAATATTCATAAAGTTCAAATGCATTGTAATGTTTCAATAATGATATTGAATACCCATAATTCTAAATCCACTAATAAAAGTGATTGATTAGAAATCCTCCAACCGTGTTTGAAAATTGATAAAGCTTTCAATAAAGTTAGTGAGAAGCATGTAGCTTCATAAGAGGATTTCTTAGAGGTGACAATTTGTATCTATCAAATGAATCAATCGTTGGCTAGCTATATTTGATAAGATACTAAGTCACATGTAACTAAACGTGTAAGTCATAGACATAATACTATTAAACAGTTGATCTCAATGGTGTAAACACGCGGTACCTTTAAGAGATTTACCAAGAGATCAAGAATACTACATATCAATGGGAATGAGTTTAAAGCCTACCGCGTAAGAGTCTTTATAATGGTAACCCTACCTTGTTGACTGGAGATCCTAAGATCTTGGTTCAAAGGAACAACTAAGTTATGAAGATTCCATGAAGCACTTAGGAATTTAAATTCCTAACTTATTCCTATGATACAAAAGTGTTTTCTGCAGAGTGGATAGAGGTTAAAATCATCTTTTAATGATTCTTATATCTTGATCAAGTCAAGTAGAGTAAGGCAGAGTGGATTGAGGTTAAGATCATCTTTCTACAGAATACTCTTTATAAGAGGTCACCTATGGAAGTGTGAAGTGGGGTTGTTTCAATGAGAATTGTTTGAGGCTTAAATTTTCTAAATATTTGCAGAACCAAGAGGGGTTCGGGGACAAAATGAACCAAGTCATGGGAACCATGAACGGTTTAGAGAAGATATTGTGTGAGTACTGTCATCTTGGCTTGCACTAAAAGTTGAATGGTTCAAAACATCACGTTCACCAATTAGTTGAGTAAGTCCGATAGTATTTCACTAAGGAATGTTCAAAGCCGCAAGCTACCTGGTCTGATGCAGTTTTTTTTGGCTCTTTCTCTACTAATGTCTGCATAGTCATTTGCATTAATTTTCATTCATGTGAGGGATTGTTTGAATTTTATATCAAAAATTTGTTGTGACCAATTTTGAATGATTATTTAAATGGAATTCGTTATTTAGTGAATGAGAAATTAAGCCAAAATTATGTCGCTTAAATACTTGAAATTGTTGGAAAATCATATAGAATATTGTGGAATATTCTAGAAAATATTTGGATGGAAATATGTGTCTTTTCATATGAAAGATCATGACTTTTGGTATTATTATTTTCCAACAATTGTGTCTCTTCATGTATAGAGATAAATTTCAAGTGATGTGTCTCTTGGTATGGTTGTGTCTTTTGAGACAAACATTTCCAACTTCTATATATTGATCACATGTGTTTGGATTTTATAGATCTCATAATTTCATATCATACTTTTCATGTTATGTTTCATAAAACATTTCATAAAAATGATTTCCTTTGCATAAAAATCATGATTATGGTAGAGAGTGAATGTCGTTTGAGTTCGTTGGTTTAAATCATTTGGAGTGCTCTTATGGCTTGACGTGGTCGTTGTATCTTGGGAGATGATTATTAAGAAACCGTTAGTACCGATGCGGGACAAATTCATCTTAAGGAGAAAAGTGTCCAACACTTGCCTTGGTCAATTGCATCACTTGCATTTCTTTATTCCATTTTCTGATTTTTTTTTTTTCAACTATGTTATGACTTCAAAAAATGATTAACTTCATTTATATGTTTATTTTGCAAGGTCAATTTAAAGAATGACATGCTTTCATTCAAGTGTTAAAAGTGATGAATCCATATTCATGTATTCGGATTCAGTAAAATATTAATTTGTCTTCTCAAATTCCATTTCAGTAAGTCGAAATTACATTTCAATTTCTCTCATATATCGGTATGTTTCGTGAATATAATGTATGCACATTATCGGTGTAATATCCACAACAAATTTATATTTTCTATCCAAATTTAAATGTGATTTTGTTTTTATTTTATGAAAATAAATATCATCTAGACGTAATTATTAAGTTGTAGATAGAATGCATGGAAGACCAATTTTGGAATTGAGTGCCTATTCATTAGAGGTGTTGATGTTTCCGTAGATTGCTAATCAAAATTTGCCATACAAGAAAAAATAGACAATGTTCAAAAAATTCTTCTCCAGTGAAATCTAATGTAAGCTATGTCAAGTGAAGTGGCAAAAGAAATTTTAGAGCTTATTAACTCTGTTAGACATGCTGACTTAATCAAATTTTTATTTTTTTTTTTTTATCCAGACTTAGATGTTATTTTATTTTATTTTAAGAAAAAAAAAAACACCTACACACCATTATTGGTGGAGCAGCTTATCGTGTCTTATTCAAGGTCTTAGATATGGGACAACCCTTCAAGTCTGTAAATTCTTGGCTATATATAGAATGAACTAGTGACTTATTTTGTTTTTGAAATGTTGAAAATACATTTTGATAGTATTCATTGTGATGTTTAATAAGAATAAAAATATATCCCTATGCTTTGTGTGATCTAGAATTGAATATTCTAGGTATTTACGTGCTTTTGTCTATTGACATCTTGCGTAGAAATATAGTAGGATAATATGTAAAAATTGGTTCAATTTTAATTGGCAGAGATTAAACAAATTAAAAATATTGATTATCAAATTCGTCCGAATATTTTTAACTACAAAAATCAAAGTTAAAGTTAAATCCTAATATCGTTGTTAACTTTAATGTTTTTCCAAGGCTTATCAAATCACTTTTATTTTCTTATTTAGAATGGATATTATAATTTAGTTGAAAAAATACAAATCTTTGAATCAGTGTTTATTTGGATTAAAGTTAGGATTATTTGAATCCACAGTAAATATGTGATTCTCTTGATGACCATATTTTATTTATCATTTTATTACTTATTCATGATATCATATTTGCATTTTAAGATATCACCAAACTCATTTAAGTGAGTACATATGTATTTGGTCACTTTTATAACTGAATCATATATTTTAATCATTTTGAGAAGCTAAATGGCTAAATCGCACTCTCGTTAGCTGTCCTCATTTACGTGATAACATAATTAATTGATCTGAAATATTATTCATCGGAAGTCATGCAAAATTTCTTGAAAATACATTTTTCTTTTTTGTTTAAAATAACTTGATATGTTGTTGATAATGTTTCACATCAACTTCCTTTGAAAATTCATTTATGATTAATTTGTCCCAGCAAAGGAAGAATACTGGATATATAATTGACTCAGAAATTAGTACAAGGAATTTATTAAGGCCACATTTATTCTGTCTAGAAGTTAAGCTAATTTGATGTGGACCTCGTTCATCATGTAACCATACACTTGATCAGAAATAAGCAAATTAAGCTATATTATACCATATAGTCATTAGGCTTTGATATTGCAATGGAAAGTACGGCAATTGGAGACACAGCGTCCCATCATCTCTTCATCTGCAAATTGCAAAAATGAATCATCAAATTAGTAAATATGTTGATCAGAAATCAAGAAATGGGAGGAGAACGATATTATAGTGTACGTACCATCAGTGAACTTAGCACATTGATCGAGCATGCATCCAAGATTACAGTAGTGGGCTTTGCGCGAACTAGTCTCTGGTGGAAGGCAATGCACCGGACAGTATTTGATGCAGGCAGCCACACCTATGCCACTGCTTTTGCATTCTCTCATGCATTGCTCAATGCAGCTTTCAGGCTGTGGTATATGTGATGGCATAATCTGATCAGATGATGCATTTGGAGATGCAGATACACCCATTAATAATATTAATGACATTTCAAGCGTCACCACCAGCCACACAACCATTAATCCCATTCCTCCTTTCCAAGCCTCCATCACCTCGGATTTATTTTCCACTGATGATTCAGTAGTACTAGAGAAAACCTTCCATTTATAATCACACATGAGTCATGCTTGCCGAATGAGAGAGAGTACCATGCATGTGTACATTGTTGCAGTTAGTTCATTTACTCCATATGATCCATGTAGATGAAGAAACCTTCAATTATTTGTGTCTCGACTACATAATTCACGCTTACATCTTCCCTCTCGACTTACCTAATAAACACTTGAGGCATTTTTTATCCTCACATCTTTAGAAAATCACAAGTACTACTTATTTACTCACCATTCATTTCTAAATATTTATAATTAAATCAATCTATTTATAAATTAAACCATTTATAAAAAATTCCTAAATTTAAATATTATTTGACAAATTTCTTATTTTTTACAAACATTAATTAAAATATCAATTAATTGAATGGAAAATTCGTTAGGAATTTACTTATACATGCATAGCAAAATTTAAAATAATTCAATTTTCATTGAAAATCTTCTTTGTATTTAGATAGAAACTGTTATTAGAATTATACCTTTAGTAAATTCTACAAACTTCTTTGGCAATCACGGTATCCGAACACTACAGTTGTTAAATTGTCCAATCTTCAATGATAATTCATACAATGGAACAAGAATGAGATATTAGGGTTTCTCTTTTCTCGTGCTAACAAGGTTATCAATGTACATTATGATTTCTCAAATCCTAATAGTTTATTAATACAAGTTTAAGTGGGCTTAGCCCACCCATTAAACTTAACTCGATTCAATTTTTAATTAATTTAATTAATTCACTTAAGCTCATTAATAAGCAAACTAATTAATTAATTTTACAAATGTCTAACACTTGTCAATCAATTAATTATTAATATCATTCTTCTAGTTCTCTTTTTTTTTTTGTGACCCATTAGATTTTCGATCATGATGTCTAACGACGTGGATTATTATTTTGATCTAATCAAACTAGATAAATTAAAATACTATTTTAATTTATCATTAATTCACCTAAATTGATTAATTCACATTCATCATCACAGATTGATATCTTGCAATATGTCAAGGCAATACATGTGATGAAAGGTCAAGTAGTATGATAAAATCAAACTTGTTTGTTTATCGTGAAACTATAATCCTTTGTCAATATGATCCGATCAATTATTAGATATGAAATTATATCAATCTCGATTATCGATCATATCTTTTATCCCACGCTTAAATCAATATTAGTCGAAAACTCTTTTCAACTATTTTCAACTTATGAACATACATCGGCCAAGGATTTCGTTATCAACTTAACTAAATGAAGCGTAAATCATAATGTTTTCCTATCTAAGAGTGATGAATCATTTATTAATCATTAACAACCTTCATATGATTCTTGATATACCTAAATGATATCGTATTAGCGACTCTTAATAGAGCAATATTCAACATCATCAAAATATGATTGTCCTCATATAAGGCATTATGATAACCTTAAGTCGAACGACTAATTCCACATCTAAATGTTACAGATTAACCATTGATATTCAGATACTTATTAACGTGTAATCTCTCTAGCGGGACTCCAATGATTTGTTCTTATAACAAAAAATCCACATATCCATTAAAATGTCACTATATTTTAACTTGTGAGGTCAATTACTCACTATACTTTAATATGTCAAATTTTGGCCACTAAATTTCTCAAAGTGTTAGACATTACCCATTGAAATCACTTCTGTTTTGTATCTATAATTGAATAGCTGGCCTAACGTACAATTTTCACATTTGGCACCTCATCACTGTTTGAAAGCCTAATTACAAAGGAGGAAAAGTCAACGAAAGCAATGCATCTTTGATTGCTCACAATACTTTGACAGACGTCTTTGATTGCAAATATGCAATCAAATTTTGACCACTAAACTTCTCAAAGTGATGCCAATTTTGGGGTTATGGATTTTATGGGAATCCAGTATGATTTTTTTTCAACAAATGTGCAATAGAGTAGTGACTGAAAAATATATAATTGCAAATGAGACATTAATTCACAGGCTTACACACCTTTATTTATCTACATCTATCCACAATGAAAAATTCATTGCAAGCACTTTAGAATATACGTATCCAGCTTATTCATTATATACTCAATATTTAGCCCCTGTTTGATTCCCATTTTCTCAAAATTCATTTTTCTCTCTCTTCTTTTCAACCACACATTCTTCAATAAAATAATATTACACACAAACCCAAAACTTTTCTTTCATTTTTAACCACACATTTTTCATCAATCAACTATTCAAAATGCATTTTCTTTCCCAAAATGGGAATCAAACGGGGCCTTAAAATCTATTTGTCCACATTATGTTTTTAACAAATACGCATTGGCAAAAATAACATCCACCTAAAACCCCTTCATCATCCAATACTTACATTCAAAAACATTTGCATCAATCAAAAAGATAGTAATTATATAAATGCAATTATATCCAGAACACTACATCTAAAGCGAAACCTCTCCTCACTTGTACAGATGCTTGCACTTAGGGCTTCTTCGAAGTGATGAATGTAGTATGTTATGATTGGCTGTCATTGGCGAAGAGGCAGCTGGCTTTCATTTGGCTGGGTGTATTGGCTACCACTGTTGAAACAATGATTTGGCGTATGGATGTGAGATTGATTGGTCTGGAGGACCAAAGTATCAGGTAAAGAGTGCAAGTGGGCAGTAAATGGTTGACTTGGAACGGCATACATATGCTTGCATGCGATGGGAAATAACAAGGATCCCATGCATCGTGTAGTTGCAGTTATTCTGGATATGAAAATTCAGTCGAATGACTGTGTAGATCAGGGGCGAATCCAGCATAAATGTTCAGCTAGAACGGAAGTTGACTTTGACCATTGATCGTCGACAATTAACGATCATAATAGCCTGGTCCGGTCAGTCGTTTACTAAAATTTGATTAAATAATATTAAATTTTATTCAATATATATATATGCAAATGCACTAAAACGTAAAAATTATATACATATGAAAATATGGTTCTGTAAGTGTAAACTTAGACAACTGAATTTTACGAGACCTCATATTTTGAAAATTACAATATTGTCTCATTAAAAAGAAGTGCATTTGTGGGTGTGTCAACAAAAAAGACTAGTGTTACTTGTAATGGTCAGGCTTTTAAAATGATGGGTAGCTTAAATATTTTAACATGTTAGTATAAGATGTTTACTCGTTTGCGATCATTAATCTTGAAATTTGAATTTTTTTTCCAAGTCATTAGATAGATTGAATTGCTCGTTTGAATTCAATGAACTTGAACTTTATTTGAAATTTCATCTTAAAGATCAACAATCTTAAAAGTTACCAAAACTCTTATGTGTTGTTTATTGTTTTATCTTTAATCGATATTGGATATATCCCTTAACAATACAAAGTATGCTTTTAAAGTGAAATACAATAAATCGATTGGAGAAAATTTAATTATGGAGCATGAATTGCATTTGTTCCTGGACTGTAATTTTTTTAATTCAATCATTAGAGAATTGATCACGTTTTAGGAGGTTAATAACGCAAATAATGAATTTCAAATATGTAAAACCCAATTGATCAGTTTACAAGCTTATTGGAGTTTCCTTCCTTTTAAATCATTATTAAATCAAGTTTAGATATGTGCTCCACCAGGCCTTTTTTTTAAAACGTGCCATTATTTATAGCAATTCTTTGTCTTTATCAAGTCTAGACAGTGTTCCACCAGGCCCCATCCATTCAACGTGCCAGGTTGCCAGCAATTCTCTCTCTCTCTCTCTCTCTCTCTCTCTTCTTCTTCTTCTACGCACAAATACATTTTCTCCGACTGGCTGATTCTGTGCGTGTATATACTGGCCGACTCTCCAGGACTGCTATCATGAAGCCCAGCATTAATCAACAGGTAAAATTACTTCTCTGTTTAATATGTAAGCATTTGGTTTTCTACTTTCTTCCCTCCCTCCCCAGTCAGCGGCGCTCACAGCCACTCTCTCACTCAAACTTTTCGGCGGATCCAGCTAGAGCGACCGCTCTAGCTCGCCACTAGCTGGATCCGCCCCTGGTGTGGATGGGTACTATTCAGTGAAGATTTACCTGCCTTGCTGTACTGAAGCATACTCAATCTGATGAACGACTTTTCTTTCATACCCAATTGTGGATGCCCCCAATCGAAGCTCATAAATGGTAGTTAAACAAAAGGGAATGACACAAAAAAGTCAAAGGAAATGAGCTCAAAAGGAATACATTCAGCATTCGTAAGAAGTTTTCTTAAAAACGTAAAGCGTGGCTAAACGTGGATGCCAAGTTTTGAGTTTTATGTGCCTAGGCTCGAAAAAAACCCTTTCTTATTTTTATTATTATTTTAAATTTTTAATCATTCTAAAATTAACTCCAAATGAGTGGTATTGAAATGCAAGTGAATTTCGTTTCTATGGATCTGTACTCCCTTTTTCGTTTTCCTTAATTTTCTTTTTTTTTTTTTTGGGAGGGGCCACATGAGAGATAAATATAAGTAATTAAAGACAAACAAAAAAAAAAAACAAGAAAAAAAAGCACCAAAAAAATATTGGAATATTGAAGAAGTGGCCAAACAATAGTCTTAAAGGTAGAAAAGTATTATATATGTCGCTTTGCTAACCAGCAATTGTACCCTTTAGACTTTCTTTTCAACCAACTGTATATCGATTTCTTACTTAATTTGAAGTTGTTGACCTCGAATTTTGTACTCATGACATGGTCCACGCAAGCGATGCAAACATGATTCCTGGACACTTGGACAAATTGTTGGCCAAACGTGGCTTCCTCAGGTGGGATAGAGTTGAAGTAATAAGTACGTAAGTATGGGAGAGCATTAGACACAAGCCTCCAATGTAAAAATGTGTGGGTGGAGTAGGGAGATTATACAGAAAATAGTGAAGAGCAAAATTAAAGCTTAAGAGTCTAAACTTGCATTATTCTTAGAATGACACATTGTAAGAGCTTTTATAGTAGAATAGGATGAATATTAGTCATAGGATGAAAGTTTACATGTCCTGATCATCTGTGCAGTCGAGGCCTCTTGTCGAAAGTATCAATCAATAACAAGCATTGAATGTTAATACCATTTTGTTACCCATAATACCTAGCATAGGGTTTAGACTTAATCTAATTAGTTGGATAGAGTGGCAACAGCAATAAATTGTCACATCAATCATATACTAAGGATTGTATGAAAAATCTCTTGTCGAGTCCCTTTTGCAACTTCTCCCATGATAAGGGTTCGACTTCTTCATATGGGGTCGACTCAATCAAATAGGTTCAGTATCCTACATAGGTTTGGCCTCTTCACGGGGTTCGGCCAAGCTCTCTCTTAAGTAGAATAATGTAGAGCGCGGGCCTAGGTTCGCTTTCTACCTAGGATCCCTAGAGCCTTGTTATGCGAGTCGTAATAATAGTACCTAAAGTCCATGTGTAGTTATTCATGTAATGCATAGACTATTAAGTTGAGGCATAGTTGCTGGAGCTAGTTGTTCTTTATTCAATCGAAGTTGCTTTTTGTTTTTGCGAAAAGAAATAGCATTAGCTTAATATCCCGGAAATCCATGTATGGTTATTCATATACTGTGTGAACTTTTAAATTGAGATGTTATGATATGATTTGGGAAGCGCCACAAATCATCAAGAATTTAGCGAATGTTGAAGAGAGTCTAAAGTCGGGTTCGAGTCTTCAAGGAGTCAATACAAGCCGTACAATTACTTATTTGGGTAGAGGAGTCCATAATGTTGAAGATAGCATGTCAAAGAGCAAGTTTCATGTTGGGATTGAGAGCCTAAAACATTTGGAGCAACTTGGTTCAAGGGGGCAAAGACGGAGGGAAAACATTGCTCCATGCAACCGCATAGAACAATGAACCTTGCGGTCGCACAAGAGACATACCGAGAGTTGGCAGGGTCATTTCAATTGATCTATGCGATTGC
Organism: Osmanthus fragrans; assembly: GCA_019395295.1. Lineage (NCBI taxonomy): Eukaryota > Viridiplantae > Streptophyta > Magnoliopsida > Lamiales > Oleaceae > Osmanthus > Osmanthus fragrans. The sequence goes on along the minus strand of CM033341.1, from coordinate 47,596,523 downwards.
ACCACTTTGTACCATGCGGTCGCATAGGTATATTCCTGACTAAATTATTTCATTTTTCGCGAAAAAGTTTATTTATGTTAAAACTCTTGTTTTTTGTAATTCCTATATTTTAGGACTCTTTAATTTCGTTTTTACCATTATTTTAGATTTAGTATTTTAGGTTTAGTATAAATAGGATTTTATTTTCATTGTATTGAAGACTTTGATTATTTGAATTAAATCGAGAGACTGTTTGCTTCCAATTTCATGTTCTTCGTTGAACAATCAAACTCATCAAGAATTCAATTTCTTGTGGCATTCAATTGAACTTATCAAGATCTAAAAATCTTGTGGCGTTCAAAATTCAGGTGCAATTCAATTATTGTGTGATCAAGAGGTTTATAAATTTCACTGTATTTGTTGTTTGATTCGTTGTTTTTGGATTAAATCTAAAGTTTTGACTTATTGGCGTTCTTGGGATCCGATCTCATTCTTTTGTGAGTTCCATAGCCAATGTTGCTACATAAGTTCTCATCATGTTATGTTACATGTTGGAGAAGACATGACATTCGCAAATCGGGTTGAAGGCTGAGATACACGAAGGTGAGGCCCTTGCTAGGAGGGTGAGCTTGTCAATTGTGTTGAAGCCTGTGTTAAAGTTGAATCACATTGAGGCAAGGCCCTTGTTAAGAGGGTGAACCTGCTAAATACGTGAAAGTTTGTCTTAAGGCTGAGTCACATAAAGGTAAGGCCCTTGCTAAGAGGACGAGTCTGTTGGATATGTGAAAGTATGTGTTAAGTCTGAGTTACATGAAGGCAATGCCCTTGCTAAGAGGGTGAACTTGTTGATGGCGTTGAATTGTATTAATGCTGAATCATATTAAAGTTGAATCATTTATCGACATCTCAGCTCATACTTATTGAAATATTGAGATTTATGTCCATTAGCATTAATAAGACAAAGTTTTGGTTATATGATTAGAAAATTATGCTCATAATTTAACACTTGAGCTGTAGTTTTACAAATTTTCGATTGCGAACATCATGCAATCATCTAGTATATGTATCAAATCTATTAAATATAAATAATATTTAGATAGTCAACATAGAGAATGATGGGGATCCATTTATCACCTTGATCAATTTTTCAAAAATATAGGGAATTCAATCCCTATTTAGCTAGCGACGATCAATGGTCAATTTTCAATAAAGATAACAAATATCAAATATGAATTCTTTGGATTGAAAAATATTCTAGTTTTTCATTAAATGTCAATTTAAGACCTCATTTCGCATTGTTATTGATCCAGTAATGATTTAACTGGACGTACCAAACAATAAAATATAAGATTGATTGAATTTCTAGTTCAATATAAGATATAATTCAATTATATAAATTTAATTTTGAAAAATATGATTAAACATTATATAATTATATATCATTCAAATAGTCAAACTAATCAATGTACTCATGATATTAGTTATATGTTTTATTTCAGGGATAAATATAAATTTAATATTATACATTCTTCGAAATATGTGCTACTTTAATAGCATGGTATATTTTATTATTGCTCCTTCAAAAGCAATATTAATATTCTTCTAAAATATTGAAATCGTAATGTTATGCTCTTCAGGAGCAACAACATATTATTATTTGAAATAATAAATTGCATAATAATTTACTCTTTAGAAATAAAAACTTAATTTTTAATTATGCTCTTCGAGATTAAGTAAAATATAACTAGAACATCAATAAATAAACATATATATGGAAGAATGGACACGTAAAGAAACGGAGTAATTTAATTTGTATTTTTACCTAGAAATCAATCAAAATTCTTCTGAAACATTGCTATATATTTGGTAATGACATGCTCTTTAGGAACAAATAATTATTTTTTGGACATTTATATAAGGTGAGTTATGTTTTTTAAGGAGCAACATTTTAATATTCTTACGGAATATTAAAAATTATAATTCATGCTCTTCAAGAGCAATTAATATTATTCTGAAATATTGATTAAAATTATTTTTTTTCAAAAATAATATACAATATTCATCTAAAATATTAATTAAGGGGATGTCCTCAATTGCGATTGTGATAAATTTTAAAAATATTGATTTCTTTCATCTAAAATATTGATTAATGGTGTGGGGTCCGTATATTTTTTAGCCAATTTTTTTTTACATGGAGTCGGCGTGGGACCGATCCCAAGGGATCTGTACAGGATCAGTAAAAAGTAAAAACAGACCCTGTACTTCTGCTGTTTTCCTTGTTGTGTTATCCAAATGAATCAAGTCAATAACCAGCGGCAACCATCCTCGTATCATATATCCCTTTATCAGTGTGACCGCTCCATTTCACTTCAACTCATCCGTCTGCGAAACCAACCAATAAACACATCGGCGGCGATGCAGACGCCGACGCTTACCGCTTCTTCTTCTTCTTCTTCTTCCGCCGCCGTATTCCCATTCTCCTCCTATTCCGCCATTTCCCCCTCATCCTCATCTATTCTCAATCTTGCTAATCTATCAAGAACGAGCAAGCCCGCATATCCATCCGCCGTTTCACTGAAAGTGAAAGCATTATCTTCGCCCATGATTGAGAAGGAAACGCCCGAGACCCAACGACCCAACACTTTCCTCAGAGAAACTGACGACAATCATTCCCAGAACCCGAATTCGAATTCGGTGAGAGCTCGATTCGAGAAGATGATTAGAGAGGTACAAGACAGTGTCTGCTCGGCCATAGAGGCTATTGACCATGTTGGAAAGTTCAAGGAAGATGTGTGGTCCAGGCCTGGTGGTGGTGGTGGAATCAGCAGGGTTTTGCAGGATGGCGCTGTTTGGGAAAAGGCTGGTGTCAATATTTCTGTTGTATATGGAGTTATGCCTCCCGAGGCTTATAGAGCAGCCAACCCCTCTCAAAACGGCAATACTAAGCCTGGTCCAGTTCCCTTTTTCGCTGCAGGAATCAGCTCGGTAATTTCCCTCCCTGCTTCTCTATTTCCACTTTTGATTAGCTTACCATCTCTAGCTGAATTCTGTAAGTTCAAATATTGATTTTAGTTAGTTCACGTTTCTCAGCTTCAGCTCAAGATGGTCAACGAATACTTCACAAGTTCTTGGCTTGAAATCAAGTTCATGTAATAGTTATTTGCATTACAAACTTGAGTAATTGCAAATTATGTTTGTTCTAGTATAGTGGAACTTTTTGACAACAATCAAAAGCATTGGAATTCCTTCTTGAACAAACTGGGTTCATTTGAGATCTAACCTTGAGACAACATTTTGGCCGTAACATTAGACTTGGTAATTTCAATGAATACAATAGGCTACATTTCTTGAATCATTCATTATCATATTGGCAAAAAAGAGTATGGTTGGACTTCAGCTACTAAATACAAAACTTACTGAAACATTTTTTAAGTAGATGGACGCTTTTAGTGTATTTTTTCTACATGCTTATGCTTTGTTTTTTCTGCCTCTGTCAAACATAATTGAGCAGAAGGTATTAAATTCCTTAATTGATTGGTAGCTTTCCATCACTTTCTGCTAAAAGGGGAGAAGCTTCTTAACGAGGTAATATCTTTCCTTGTTCACCAGGTTCTACATCCGAAGAACCCTTTTGCTCCAACTTTGCATTTTAATTATCGATATTTTGAGACTGATGCTCCAAAAGGTATTTTCTACATTTGAGAATTTTGATTATCTCTGAGCACAATTTATAATTCTTTGATTATGTTTTTTGTATGGGCTTAGCCTTCTAGAGTATTTGTGAATAGAGCAGCAGTGTATAATGCTGCCAGTGAAAAAGGTCTGCTTTTGAAACATCTCTTATTACGTACAGTTATTGAAAGCTCAATAACAAGAAGCTCAAAACTATCGCACCCAAGAGAATAGATGCATCATAGGATGTTTTACTTCCACGTGGAATATTCATGTGTGTACAGGGGAAAACTTCGTACCAAGTTATCTTGGTTTGAAGTTAATTTGGGGGTGCAAGACTCAAGGATTGACTTTTGAACTTATTGGCCTCATGAGAGATGCCCCAAATTTCTAAATATATCCTAGAGCTGACGCCCAATATTAAATTCTCTGACCCAGTGGGAGAATTTAAAAAAGAAGAAGAAGAAGAAAATAGACTAGTTTGGTCACACCAATAAAAAGTTTAAAAAAAACGTGAAGATAATCAGCAACGGATAATCTACTTTGTAGCTTTATGCAAACTAGATTGGTAATGCTGATTTTTTAGGTCTTCTTCGGGGACTATAGATATCAACTTTCTAGGAGTAACATGAATTGGTTAGAGGTTAATGGTGGTGGAGGTTCTTCAAGCAGTTATCTTGTTTGTTCTTTTCAGTCAAGTAGTTTACCACAAAGCTCTGATGCTATTCTTCATGTTTGTTGATATAATGTGGTGCTAGTGGTTACAGAGACAGCATCCATTTTAAAGAACTAGAGATAATTAAATTTGGAGATGCTTTAAAATCTTGATTATCTTCCTGTGAGCATAGATTTGATTTATTCCATTATATCTTTATTGTTTCTTCTGTTGTCAGTCCCTGTAACATAAGTTGACAATTTATGGACACATTCCTAGGTACTGACATACTCTGTAAAAATCATTGTCAATTTTGAAGCTTCTAGTACGTTTCTAGGAAGTAAAAATGAGCAGCATTTGGTCTCTTGTGCTGCATGACAATTGAAATTAGGATGCGTAGCATAGTGTTAACCTACACGTCTTGTTGGATCCAAAGCTCTCCTAAAACACAAATCAACCAAGCGTGCTGAATAAAACTAGTTCATCATATAATTGAAGGACGTTGTATGTATTATAAAAGATTCCGCATTCTGATTTAGCAAAACGTATGTCTCTAGTGAATAATTTGTGCAAAAAAACACAAAAGCTATAAATTACATTGCATACGGCAAATATCAAAGGACATAAATTGCATTGTATTTTGAGGTTTGAAGCTTTTAGTAGTCTTTTTGTTGAAATGAAAACACTTTTAGACTCTTTGAACTTAATCCATATGCGATTTTATTTATAAGTATCTAATAATAGAAAAACGAGATATATAAGCGTCAACCTCAAAATCACACAAGGGTTTTGTATGTAGCCATGTGCACACACGCACTATCATATATTACTTCATCGTGCTTGTTAATATGCTTTAGGTAGACCAACAAGATTTGAAGTATAATAAAATGTTACTAATTTTCAAATCATGTGCAGATACTCCAGGAGCACCAAGACAATGGTGGTTTGGTGGCGGTACAGATTTGACTCCTGCTTACATTTTTGAGGAGGACGTCAAGCATTTCCATTTGGTATAAACTTCCATGCTCTGTGTAAATGTTATAATATTGCACGACGGAGTGTCAGGATCTAAGATTGAATTTCCTGTGGAAAATTACGAAATTTTCCTCTTATAGTTGAAAGTTGTTGATGTTTCTTGCACATATGGTTAAATCACACAGCAATGTGGTAAATCACTGAAGCAGATGTTTCTGGATGTTTTAAAAGCCTCTGATACTTGGTTTGCCTCTATCAAATGAGCTTTTCCTCATATGATGTTTTTAGTTGAATGAGGGGAAAGGTGTCATCCTGCTGATAGGAGAGCTAGAATAACTTGCTTACTATTTATTTTTATCCGCGTATACTATTATTGTGTAGTCTTATTCACCTTCATTTAGGCCCAAAAAAGCGCCTGTGACAAGTTTGATGCTAGCTTCTATCCTCGATTCAAAAAATGGTGCGATGATTATTTCTACATTAAGGTATGCCTTCCATAGATTTGTGTTTGTCTTATCATATTTAACATGATGCTGTAATCTGTTTATTTATGTTGTGACTGTCAACTTGGGGAAAACTTCAGTATTTTATCGTGTGTATCGTGTATTAAGTGGACCAAATTATTGGTTGACTTCTGTGAAGCCAAAAGACTATTCAGGCATATGAATTTAAAATTTGTTGACCGGTGAAAAATGAGGGGCAAAATCATTTTGGTCACAACTTAAATTATGCAATCTGTTTGCACCCCTTTCTTGAGTTTCCTTTTTCTTCCTATGTTCTGTTCTGGTGGCTCTTTAATGATGAACTCTCTTTATATCTATTCTTCTGTATCCAGTCAACTTTTGGAAACTATCCAATCTCTGGTTTTAAACCAAGAGCAATAATACCTACTAATCTGAACTACAATAAAATGAAAAATTCTGATGCATCATCGGAGGTGGCAAAAATATTGTCTTGCATAGTACATAGAGGCCTTACAAGACTGCAAGTAAGATCGTAACTCAGAGAAATATCACAAACAATAGCCGTTACTCGATGTAAACTAAAAGATATCCCAAATTAAATTAACCGTAAACCCTAATAGTTATCAGTTTGAACCATTTATTCTCTATTGGTCTCTCAATGACGTCATTTCACATCTCTTTTTATCTGGTGCTTGAGGATTCCATTAGAACAAGCAACTGACCCAATTATTGAAATTATAATTAAAGCATATTTGGGGCAAACTGTTTCCTTGTACCTTATAAACATCCCTATGCAGCTGAATCATTGGGCTGAAACAACAAAAAAGTCCGTTTGTCTTGAAACTAGAAATTCCCCTTGAGATATTCACCCTGATTCAATCTTCTGTCTTTTCGTCTGTGCATTTACAACCAAATATAGTGTGTTGATGTACAAGGGTAGGTGGCATCATGAGTTGGATGGGATCACTTGACTCGATGTATTGGTTATGAAGTTATTGGATCTTGACTCCTGGAGAATTTTTTTTATGAAGTTATTATGTCTGTTTTGGAAATTTTGAGCATATGATTAGCTATTCCAGCAACGTGTGTATAGCAATCCTTATTTCTGGATTACTTGAGTCTTTATTCTTTGCCAACTCTGTCATTATGTTAAGTCAAGACTGTTTGGGAAGGGGAAAAGTGAAGTATTCAAGATCTCTAGCTGCAATGGCTGCTTGCTGATTATAGAGACTGAAAGTCTTCTTAATGACTGTGAGCCCTTGAAGTAGCATTTTCGTCGGCCAATTCATCTGCTTATAGACTACTGTCTGATGTGATATTCATTGGTCTGAAGCACTTCGTCTATGGGCATTGTAGAAATGGTAGAATATGTCCCTAATTGTTCTGCTCAAATTGCTTCTGTACAATGGAGAGTTGTTTCTTTTTTTTTGCTGGAAAGTTCTTTCAGTTCTTTTTCTTCACACAACCGCACTAGTTTTGTTGTCTCAAACTGTTGGTAGTTTTTGACAGCTTAACTCTTGCCAATATTTTTCTCTTCATTGATTTAATATGATTTAATGTTCTATGTAGCATCGTGGGGAGAGGCGAGGTCTTGGGGGTATATTTTTTGATGATTTGAATGATTATGATCAAGAGATGCTTCTTTCCTTTGCTACAGGTAATTTCCTATAAGAGGATCCTTGCTACTATGAAATTCCATGAATTATGGCCTTCTATATGTCCAATTTTTTCTTTAGGAAGTACTGAAGTTAATAAACTGGTGTCAGCAAGCTCTCTATATGTGAGGCAGAAGCGCTACTTTTTCAAGCTTTAAAGAAGAAGAGAAGTTTAAAAACATTTTTCTCTTTGAACTGGTATAAAAATAAAATGTGATTATTAGGTGGGATTTGATTCTTATCTATGCTTGATGGATTGAAGATACCCTTTACATTCGTAATTCTGTGTAATGACTACAGAGTGCGCAAATACTGTAATCCCTGCATATATACCCATAATAGAGAAGAGGAAGGATGAGCCATTTACTGACAAACACAAAGCATGGCAGCAACTGCGTAGAGGACGCTATGTAGAATTCAATTTGGTAAGAGACAGTATTTAATATTCCGACCAAATTCTGTGCTTAAAGATATTCTAAATTTACCTTTTTACAATTGAAGGTTTATGATCGTGGCACGACATTTGGTCTCAAGACTGGTGGAAGAATTGAAAGTATTCTTGTCTCACTTCCCTTAACTGCACGTTGGGAATATGACCACGTAAGCTTTTGATCAACTTTGTATTCGGCTGAATGTTTCATTGTAAAAAAGGAGTAGATTATTGAAGTAAAATTAATATTTTGTTTACAGCAACCAGAAGAGGGGAGTGAGGAATGGAAACTGCTGAATGCGTGCATCAACCCCAAGGAATGGATCTGAGATTTTTCATCGCAATGTTGCTGCGTGGGCTTACTTCAGCGTTTGCTTGTCCCATTTTATTGTATGTTTTTTAGTTATTTTTTTAGCAATGTTGATACAGAAAACCCCAAGTAGGAATGGGTAACTTGTTCAGATCTCATCTGTACACAATGAGGAAAAATTCCATTTGCGATAAATTAGGTGCTTTTGGTGTCTTCTTTCAGGTTGAGCTAAATCTTGTTTTTGAGTAATTGAACACACCATGAAGCTTCCAAGCTGTGGCAAAAAATCCAAAATTTCAATCCAAGTAATTCTGTATTCCAGGCTTTTACCGCCACCTTGACTTCCACCTCATATCTGGCCCGAATCACAAGCTCAACTTGAAGTGGACTAATGATTCTATTTGGAAAATACACTTAAAAGTGAAGGAACTTAACAAGGAATGGGTTTCGGTATTATGTCCACTTTAGCCCATGCACCCAAAATTCCTGGATCCTTTTCTGGGGTTGAATTCAAGATATAGAGAAATATTTAAATAGAGGAGGCTCAATCAAATTGTTTTCAATCAAAACAAAGCATGCTATTAGCTGCGAGCCGCAAAGTCATATTGCAATAAATAACAATTAGTAGTATATACTCACAAAGGCTGCAACACAACCACGTCGTGTCACATGAAGGCAGCAAATAGACATGCTATAGTACCAAGTCAGACACATTGTGCCACATAAGGCATCAACACAGGCATGGCGTGGCACATGAAGGAAGGCACATCATTGCACACGAAGGCTACAACGCAGGCAGGTAATGGCACTGAAGGCAGCAATGGAGGCACACGAAGACAGCAACTCAGGCATGTTGTGGCACCAAGTCAGGCACATTGTAGCATACGAAAGTAGCAATGCAAGCATGTAGTGACATGGAAAGGTAGCTACGGAGGTAGCAACACAGGCACATTGTAGTACACAAAGGCAGCAACGCAAGCACATAGTGGCACCAATTCAGGCACATCATAGCACATGAAGGTAGAAATGTAGACACGTAGTGGCACACAAAGGCGGCAATTTCGGCACACGTAAATAACTGCTCATGCACATCATGGAACCAAGTCAAACACCTTGGAACACGAAGATAATAACGTCGGAACATGAAGGAATGCAGACACGTTGTAGCACACAAATATACCATTGCAAGCACATCGTGACATACAAAGGCAGCATTTTAGACACACGAAGGCATCAACACAGATACATTGTGTTCCACAAAAGCAAGAACTCAAGCACGTCGTGTCACAAATTAGGCACATGAAGGCAACAACGAAAGCAGTGATAAGTGCATTTTGTGCATTTGTCTAAGTCATATTACTCAACTTTTATGCCGTCAAATTATTAATTTCTACTTAATTTGGGCTAATTTTCTTTTGTTTTCAGTTATGGACTCGTTTTGAAGCAATTGGAAAAGAATGAAAATTAATTTAATCTAAAAACCCTAAATTCAACTACAACCCAATTTCTTCTCTCCAATTTCTCTCTACATTCTCTCTACCGGTGCTGAGAAATCTAAGCGCCGCTTGCCTCATCGCGACAAGCTTCATTGCCGCGACTACTGCAAAGTCGTCACAGCATCGATTTGAGGTGCTGATGGTGGTGGCAGCGGTCATGACGGTGTGTTTGGTGTGTGGTGGGTTCAGAAATGGTTAGTGTTGGCCGTGTTGTGTTGTTGGCGGCTACAACCAGCAACGATGGAGACCTTCGCAGAAACACGAAGCACCAGTTCTCTCTCTTTTCGGACAAACAAAGAACTAGAACTGATGTGATCCAGGGATGCGCAACGAATCCACGAGAAATGGGCGAACATTGGAAAGGGATCTAAGCTGGGATCGAGTCTTCTAATAATCGATAAAAGGCATACAAGCACTTGTTCGAGAAGCGGAGCACGACATGTTGGAGTCAACACATCAAAGACCAGCTTTCATGCTGGGGTGGAAGCCACAAAGCGACGAAAGACATTGAAAATCGAGCCAAACGAGCAAGGAGAAAAAAGAGGGTCAAACAGCCAACTATGCGGCCGCATAGTTGGGGACGCATGCGACTGCATGCAATGGTCAGAGAGCGGCTGAAGTTCATCCAAATGAACTATGCGACCGCATGAAAATGTACTATGCGGCCGCATAGTACTTTTCCGAGACAGAATCATTAATTTTCGCAAGTTTCCTTATTTGATTAAAACTCTATTTTATTTCCATATTTTGCATATTTTGGACCCTAAATTCGTGGCTTTTAGAGTTTTATCATGTTTAGTATAAATATGAGTTCTTTTTCATTGTTAAGGACCTTTTGACATTATTGAAAATTATATAAATTTGTGAGTTTTCTCCTCCAATTTCTTGGTGGTTTAAAGACTTAATCTTGAACTTATCAAAAGGAGATCGCAGTCCTTTTGTGGCGTTCCCACTGTACGGTTCTAGTTCCGGGTAATTAACAGGTCAAATTCCTCGCGAGGAATCTTGGTTCTTGGTACGGGTCGGGTTGAAGTTTTGCTCGACATGATTTCTAGCTTTCTTGGGTTTGTTCTTCTTGTTCGTGGGTTCCCAAGCCTATTTTTGGTCGGGTTCACATCAAGAACAATGTGCAAATAGAGTATGGAATTTCTGGTATGCAATAATGGAAAAACATCCGACATTCGTGTACGGATGTCGCACTCGCACACAAATTTAAGAGTTGATGTACAATTCAATCTGTGATTTGCACCCTTTGTGCACACACGTGGAAAAAACCTCTATACTACACATGATTACATCTTTTCAAAGTATAGCCATATATAAATTAATCATTGCTTTCATAAACTTCATATGTGAAGCAAACACGGATCAACTTTGGTCTTTCAAGTTGAACCAACAAATCCCACCTAAAGTTGTGTCAAATGTAGCTCAACAAAGCTATTTTTCCAACAACTTTTGCTGTCATTTTGCAAACTCCCTTAAATTTGAGCAACGTTAAATCATATTACCGTAAGATATAAGTTTTAGATATCAAGTATTAAAACATTTGCGCAGTATCTTTTAGCAAGAAAGCGTAACTTGTTTATGTTTACAGATTAAACTCAGGACTTGGCTATAAGACCTTTAATATCTCAGACTTACGGATACAAGGACTTCTATTAAGTACACCATGAACAGAAAACGGTCCTTAAAAGAAGACAAACATTCAGGATTCGGCTATCTAACTATACAGATTGAATTTATGAGTTTCTAGTTGGTAAGAAATAATCGAGAATACTAGAACCCTTCTTCATAGTATTAGCCCGCTTATGTGGCCGAAGCCAAGTACGCACTTCTGCCTGAATTTCTATTGGTAACTCAGTTAAGATTATTGGGTCGATTTCATCACTCTTGTAACTCCATGCAGTCCTACTCAGTTCATTTTGACCACTCAGGGTGGTATTGGTCTTCGGAAGCAGATTTTCCGGAGGCGACTTGCCTTTCACAACTTCAGAGAAACTGTCAACCATCACCTTAGAATCTGCAAAAAGATTCAAGATGATCAAACGGAGAAAAGGGAAATTGTTCGCATGCAACAGGGTAGTGGGGAGGTGGGGATTTTCGAAAAATTTATATACAAAGTTTGATCTGACAATCACCTGAGGAAGAGGATGCTTTATTATCTTCAAGTATCTTATCATGGTCTTCCTTTGGTAAAGAATATGAATCATGGCTGCCAAAATATCTTAAAATAGATGGAGTTCCCTGACAATTCGAGAACATATTTAAGACATTCCCTCGTAATAATGAACCTTGTATTTAGAAAAAATTAATCATATGGAATTATAAAGAGTTAGGAGAAAAGAAGAACAATAAACAAAATAGCATATATAAGTTCCATTTCTCTTTTCCAATGACTTCACCATCACCTTGACTCCACCTTCAATGCATGTGTATTTAAACCCACGTACAATATTCTCATGTTATGGATTTGTTCCTAACCTTTTCCTTATACGGCTTCCATTTCTGTTCCTTCGACTTCAAACCATGTTCAGTTTCTTCCCCCAGGAAATCTATTTGTAAACCCTTCTGATTTAGCTCAGCTCCTGATTCAGCACTGTAAGCATTTATAGAAATGTAAAGAGAAGGAAATCTATGGCTATGAAAAGCAAACAACCTGAAGATGACACTGACAAAATGTCTTCTGTGACTCCATCTTGTTGCTGTCTCACCATAGAGAAAGGTGAGTGCTGTTCATCTACAGATTTTGGAATAAAAGATGCATCCTACAATAGAGAATTCACAATCAGAAATATGTTAATACAAAAAATAAAATGGTGAACTTGACCTGCTTTAAGGATTAATGGATAAAATCATCATATCTTTGAGATGAACAGTTCCACACGGATTAGGAAAGTGATACCATGATGAGATTGTCCTAGTATTCAAGTGAGGGAAGGTATGAAGAACAGGAAGCCAACAAATATATTATTTTTATTTATTGCAGATAAGCAGATGTGTAACAGCAATGCTAAATGAAAAACTAGAAACAACCCACACCACCAAAAAAAAGGGGGGGGGGGGGGGGGGGGGGGGGGGGGGGGGGGGGGGGGGGGGGGGGGGGGGGGGGGGGGGGGAGGGGGGGAGACCGCATCAATGCATTCATGTGCGCAATAAGCAACACCTTTCCGTAGTGCCATCATCCTTACATGGCACAAGCAAAGATATGTCCAAGCAATATTTGATCCATTTTTACCTATCCATTACATAATACCATCACCTCATCTCTTTGCTATGGGTGCACATGGTTTTTGCGAAAAGCACAATGCCCATAGCATCTCTAAATTCATCTCCAAATGAACTACAACTGCATCCTGCCCCTTATTTTCACTCTTGGAATGGGGTTGCACCAAAAAAATATCAATACCAAAAAGGACAAAACCAATATTAATATGCAACGACATGAGGGTGTATAAAATTACCTAGTGGGGGATCAATAATTAACAGATGGACACAAACATTCTCAACTGGGAAGAGGAGTATTAATCACACTGCATTAAAACAATAACTCTTAACAGGCAACTAAGCAATAAGAAGTCAAACCTTGCTTTCATTTTGATCTTTATCTTGATTCACAATAGGCATGAAATGCTTATTCCCCATGTCTTCCTCGCAATTTTTTATCAGTGGGTACATTGAGTGAAATCTTAAGTAGCTTCCATTACCTAAAATAAAACAAGTATATGAGTAGAATTTTTCTTATGATTGTGAAGGATAAATAATCAGCAAGATGAGGAAACTAGGAAAGCAATAAACAGAGACTAAAACTTTCAACCATTAAGGCAACGCATACAACCTGAATCTGGTACATCTGCAGCATATTGGGTTAACAAGTCAATTGATTGCTTTTCCGAAGTGCACGTTTTAACTTGGTTATGGAAATACTTTGTGATTGAACGTGTTCCCTGCCCAAAAGCATTACCAAAGCTAACTGATATGCAATGGAGTATAAATGTAACTTAAACCATTGTTAGAAAGGAGAAAAACAAAAACAAGAAGCAGAGCATATCTTGTATACTAAAGATCCAACCGGTATCCAACTGTGAAAGTATTGAAGCTAGTCATATAAAATAGAAAAACTACAATTTCCCACTAAATCTGGTATAATAGTTAAAATCATTATTATGATCAAGTTCTACACAACATAACAATCGGCAATACAAATAAGCCAATTGTCCACCAAGAAGTGGTCAATTCAGCAGGTTTTAACCTTGAATAAGATGCTAAACGCATTGACTTACTGATGGTATTTCAACTATTTTACTGGCTGAAATGGAAAGAGAAGTTATTGCCCATCCATGATGTAGGTTTCCCTTTCTCTTGATAGTGTGTGAACCAACATATTCACGTAGTCCAGCATGAAATAGATTGAGAGCATCTTCTTGAATCTTGGCAGTCCCATACCTTAATGGACATGACTTCGAAGGAAATTTTTTATCTGATTCCGAGTCATTCAACTGACAATGTAACATATGAAAGAAACATGAAAAAGGAAAACGGAGAAATTAGAAGTTGCAAATATGGATATATATCAGAGGTAAAGACAGAATGAGTTCTGGAGGGGATATTAGAATAATAATTTTTTAGGAAGACGGAAGACGGAAGACCTTGTATGCATTTACATGTAGGATGAGTGTATGAGCAATGCGTTTATTCTGCTCCAAATCAGAAAGAAGACGTTCACTCAGTTCTTCACAAAGCTCATTAAGCCACTTTTGAACCTGTAATGATAAGAGCAGTAAAAGATGGAAAAAGTGAAATGTGTGGTTGAGTGTGTATTCATATAGTGCAAGTTAAGTAAACACCATTCAGCAAACTGAAAATGTTGACTAACAATATTGAGGACCCTAGTTTTGACATGAATACTTACAGAAGCACTGGTTTTAAGAGCCCTAGGTCCGGGAAATGTTTTTCCGGAGCCGTGGCTCTTAGGAAGTAGACGACTCTCAACCTCATCCCCGCTGATCCCCCTTGCAGCATTCCATAACCAAGTGCTGCACAGATGAAAGAATCAGTTGAGTTACAGCAGGATGAAATTAAAATGTAGAATTAGCTTCAGCATTCTTGCATGAAAAGAAGAAAAAGCTCAAACTTTTCCCCTTTCATTTTCATACGAACCTAAAACAGAGACACAATTTCATTAAAGTACATCATTAATGGTCTAGACAAAGATCTTGTCCTATAGGAAAGTTATTAATACTACCAATCACACACTTTGGCTAAAGTTACAGAAGTTTAAAGTAGAAGACGAGAAATTTTTATTATATTCTCCTTTTTCTTGAGGCAAAACTATAACCACCAGGTAATGAAGTTCAGAAAATAATTATTTAAGAAAAAAACTCTGAATCTTAAAAACAGCATGATGTCATCTAAATGATTTTAAACAGTAAATTGCAGTCATTTTTGCAGTTGTTTCGTGTAATATCAGTAGTAATTAATAAGATTACTCAGATCAGAAAACTACCAAGCTTTCACCAACATAATATGTTGTCATAAGAATAAGAAACAATCTAAGAATCGCTAAAATCATCAGAATACTAGTGGATAACAACCCAGTATTTATGCCATAATGTTCTTGCAGCTTCTCCTCTGAAAAATGCAATAGATCCCCAACAGTATTCACACCAAGGTCCACTTGCAGGGAAGTTCCCAGCTTTCCCCCAAGCTGTTTCCTGCAATAAATATTGCCTCAAAATAAACTAAGGAAGTACATGAGAAGTTTGTACTAGTAGATAATGTCTTCCACAACAAACAGTACAGTAATAGGCAGTATTAGAGTAAGAAGATTCCCCTTCAATGTAAACTTACATTTTCTTTATAGGTAAAGGTTCGAGTAATTTCGTCACGGACGACAACGGCACAACAGTTTGTTGAGCAGGTTTATTCATACCACTCGCTAATTTGGCCAGCATCTGCCATAACATCATATTCATATCAAATCATTCAAAGATAAGAGAAAACTTTCTTTTGTGAAGCAATGGATCACAAAACCACCACAAATAGAGAGTTTTCTCTCTAATTTATCTCAATTATGTTTGATAGGAATCCTAATTGGAATTAGTTAGGAATGATTTGAATTTGTTTTTCATTTTGGAAGGTCTTGGCTTGGCTTCCCCCCCCCCCCCCCCCCCTTGCTTGCACTGTTTCTTTTTGTTTTACTAAATCCCCTACTATGGTGGTTTGATTTAATAAATAAATCACAAGACCAAGAAAAAACGAAAAGAAAAATAATCAAAAGATCACTGCTTTTGTACCTTATTATGAGCTATCCCTGCAGAACATGTAAATTCGGTCTCTTCCAATACTTGCAATCTAAGTTCGGAAACAATAAGTGCTCCACAGGCTAATAATTTATCACGGTGGTCAGCATCACTCTTGAGGAACCATTTCCTCACAGTCTCTCTAGCATTGTCTCCATCCTGCTTTACACGTTAGTTCAGTGTAGCAGCTTTAACAGATACAAGTAATGAATATAAAACAAGGCAGCAAAAGCCCAAGACGGGGGTGGGACAGAAACTCCCCATATAATCCTACCTTTCAAAAAACAAACATTTTTTCCCCATATCAGTTGTATCCTTGCAGAATCATAGGGAAATAATAACAGAAGCATCTACTTGTTTATGGTATCAACTACGTTTCTGGATCTTCTTTATAATATGGCAAGAATAAATGCTCATTTATCTCAAAGCAATAGAATGATGTAATGATATTTGCAAAGTTTTGCCAACGGAAGGGATCACAACTACATAGGTTTTGCACTTTAGCTAACAATATGCCCTATGAAACTACTGACCTTTAAATCTTGACCATAGCCAAAAAAGGCAGATCCATTGATGGGGCTGAGGAAGATATTACATTTATATTTTTTTGGGTGGGGCAGACGTGGAGGGGTTCGTATGAGTAAAATAGAGGTCATCCTGTCACTCTCGGATTGTTGCCTCATTGTAGCATAATTTACATCTTAAAATAACGGACGCTAAAGTGAAATATCCTACCACATCAAGCCCCAACACATGTGACTTAAGAGCTTCTTCATTAATTGATTCCAATCTGTAAGGTGGAAGTTCAGCCAACATTGTTTCTGCAGATTCAGTAAGGTCAAGATACACTTCATCAATAGAAGCTCGCTCACATCGTCCCTTCCTTGAAAGGATAGATACAACCTGCAAATCTTCCACCGATATTTAGAAGATATCATACAATTGAATTATAAAGAAGGTTTCTAAAATCTTTTAACCTCTGAACCGGCATTCCGGTACGCGCTCAAATCAGCTTTACCACGAGCAACTGGAACTTGGACAAGCTGAATTTCTGGACAGACTTCCTTTGCTTCAGAACCTCGCATGGAACTAGAATTTACACAGTAGATTTCAACACTCAATGGTGAAAGATGGCCCCAAATTTTACATAAAAAATTCTCAATATCACATAACTACCGTTTCACCCCAAATATACGAGCTTCATAACTGACAGCAATGAGGCCTCCACCTTTCCAGGAGTTATACTGTACCACTGCAGCTGGCTGACCTCTTAAAGTTGGCTGCTTACGCTGCTCGACTGATGCAATGAAACAAATAGTTATCCTGGAAAAATTCTAGATGTCGTAGAATGAAAAATAAAAATAAAAAAGATGATTAACAGACAGCATGACAGCCTTATTTAAGTTGCTACCTTGATGAAAACAACAAATACAAATACAGGCCCATCAGCAATGCGGTAAAAAAATGTTTGATCAGCTTATTCAAGAAGAATGAAAGATCTCACTGGTTAACAGTTACTTAAAAAGGATGACTTCAAACAGAATTACTACTTTAACCAAGTAACATGGTGCAAATAAATTTTCATGCGTCTACTGCGAAGTTCTGAGCAAACCAACTATCCAAAATGTAAATGGAAGGTGCAATATTTTAGTCCAAAAAATCAGACTTCATCACTTGCCAAATTGCAAATCCATTCCTAAGGGAACAGTTAATGGGTCTAAAAACAAGACAGGTTAGTGATTTTGGCCGGAAATCCATTTCTACTTGTTCCTTTTCTGGTTTAAAATAAACTTAATGCTTTTACATGCTTCTGGATTTAAATTACCAATTTGAAATCGTGAATTATTATTTTTATTTTCAAATAGGAATTCGAAAACTGGCAACCGATGTCTGGGAAACAATAATAAAAGCTCAATATTCTTTTCCTATCAAAATTGCTTCTAGAGCTGGCTTCGTTTGCATTGAGTTTACTGCCATATTCCATCAGATTAACTGACAAATTGCAGTTTGAGAGCAGCAAATCTTTGTAGAAAAGAAAAGAAAAACAGTAAGTAGAAAAAGAGAAGGACCTTGGACGTAAAAGCAATCCATGTCGACGTGAGCGATGATTCTCGAATCTGATGACTGTGTCCTTGACACCGGCATCCTCACGCCCTCGCTTCCCGTATGCGCGGGGAAACTGAAAAAGAAAGGGGAGTTTGGCCAAATGGCCGGGCTGGGCAAAGAATTTGGATAAATGGCATCTGACCATTATTACAAAAATAAAACAAGAGGAAGAAATTTGACAAAATGTCCACTTTTAGATAGCCACTTATAAAAATAGCACTTTTAAAAATTCTTGCAAAAATGTTCATTTTGATATTATTTAGATCAAAACACTCTTGTCAACAATTTATGATTCCACACAAATTCAAAAAATGGACATTTTTGCAAAAAAATTATTGGCCTATAAAATTTTGACACATAATTTACTTCATTTATTTCAAATATTAAGATGTCAAATCACTATTAATGCTATTTTTCACATAACACATAAATGTCTAGAACGACATTTTAAGTATAGAGAAATGTTATGTTTTGAAATGAAATGTCATTCTAAACATTTAATATGTCGAGAAAGACGTTTTGAAATGTCGAGAATATTTAATATTGTGATTTGACGTGTATACTTTTGAAATATAAAACGGGATTCAAATGTTGAGAATATAATTTTGATATAACTTCTCATGGAAGCTTCTTTTTTAATTAAAAGGCATACTAGGCAGTTTAATATTAAATTTGAAAAATTGACATTTTTCAACTCACATCCTTAAAAATGGATATTCTTGAAAATGTCTCATAAAACAATTCAAAATATTTTAATTGACAAACAGTCAAAATTGCCCTTCAATTATTAACTCAGACCCCATTTTATTCTCATTTCGAGAGAAATAATGTATTTTGAATAGTTGATTGATGAAAAATGTGTAGTTAAAAATTAAAAAAAAAATTGAATTTACGTATAATATTGTTTTATTGAAAAAGGTGTGGTAGAAAATGATAGAGAGAAAAATGAATTTTTGAGAATATAAGAATCAAACAGGGGCTCAATAACCACCAAATTCCACTCATTCCAGACGATATTTCTCCTTCAACTTCACTATAAAACCATATTCTCCATTTTGAAATTAAATCAGTTCATCTTCCTGTTTACCTTTTCATCGTCTTTAATCCTGTAAAACCTCGAAGATTCGAAATTTGTGCATCGAGGGCTTCTTCAATATTGGTTTTGGTGTTAGTATTGAGAGAAATCAAGAAAGAGTACTAAAATCAACTGTAAATGCCTACCGCAACATGCCCCCCATCGCCGTTGTATTGCAAGCTCTGCAGAACTATCTACGGTATCCCAACTCTTCTTCCGAGCCATCTCCCCCAATACAAGGCACATATGTCTTTATACAACAGGGAATGAGAAAGAGAGTAAAGAAATAAGTGAGTCTATGTTTGTTAATACTATGTTAGAATCGATTTGTGACAGTGTGGTTACTAACACGATTTGGTGGTTTAACGTCCCTATCTTTTGTTCATAGTTTATGGTTTATGCTTATCTTTATATGGCAAATTAATCTTATGCAAGTAAGTTATACATCTACTTGGTGTGAAGCTTTTGTGTTTATTGTAGTCTAAATAAGGACAAAAACTTCATCGGATGTATTTATTATTTCAGATATTTTTAAGCTGCTATTCTCTATCTGGTGATTTTCTCAAATATGATTTAATATCACTTTTATTCTTCTCGGGATTTAGTTGTTGAGTGGATAAGTGGTTTTTAGGCCTCATGCACTCGGGTCCCATAATTTTAATGCTTAGTATTGAGGAATAAGGTACTTCTATGGGTACCGTGTATATTTTTCAATTGTTTATTTGTTATGACTTCTTCAAGGATTTAAAGCCGTGGAGCACTAAGGTTCAATACAAACCATAGCGCTTGAATTGTGCGTTCATTAGTTTGCAAGTGAACATGGCATGAATGGGCAGTCCTACAACAGACAAAAATCCATTTCTCACCTCCCTGATTTACTTTGGTTAAATTAATAAAACTGAATTTGATGACATTCGTTTAATTTTATGATAAAACAACCATGCTTGATACTCTTACAATGAAATTACCGTTGAACTGATTATTTTGCGGCACCATTTTCAGATACTTTAAATGTCTGCAAGAAGCAAGGAATTCTACCAAATAAAGGACACAATTATCTAAGGTACGTCATCCATATTTCAATTTATCTATTTAAATGAGATTCATTATGGTATGAATAAACTTACAATATATATAACTATTTTTGGTGTCATTAGTGTCTTTATGGTAGTATGTAAACTAGGTTTTTGTGCTTTTGTATTATAGCTTTTTGGATAGTCGTGGGAAATTTTGTTCGAATTTGGAAAAATCTGAAACTTTTTGTGCTTTCTATTTATGTGGGAATTGTTAAATCTCACGTGTAATTATTTGTTGTATCACTAGAGTCACTGTGAAAACTTTAGATAAATCTCGAAGTACAATGACATTTTGCTAAAAAGAGTAAGAGAATGTTGTAATGATTTCTTGTTATCTGTTATTGAAAGATGAAATTTGAAAATCTTTAGCCTTTGGCTCGTTCAAAAAGGAGCTATTTCAGTATTCCTAGAATAATTGTCGCGTGACTTCTGGCAACTTATTCAGTCGTCGACTTCTTTAAAACTGATTTACTCACTACAATATAATTTTTTTAAATTTTTCTATACATTTCTTTATCTAAGTTGTGTAATTTCTATTGACTAATTTATTTGAATGATTTTCGATAGTAGTTATTTTTTAAAAGTACCATTTGGACGGTTAAATTTGTATTATTATATTTTCTCTTAGATAATGTATGCAATTCTTTTGGTTATGCAGAGGGAGTTTATACGAAGATGAAGAAGTTGATCTGTGGGCACTACCTGCATTGCTTGTTCCCTTAACTGGAAAATAATTTATGGTTGTTAATACAAATATTTTTGCAACGTTATTGCATTGCTTGTCCCCGTAACTGTAACATAATTTATGGTTGTCAACACAAACATTTTTGCAATGTCATTGTCTCGAAACATTTTATCAGTAATTCTCATTTCTCATATTTGTTGGATTGTTCGAGTATAGCAACACAAATTTTTAGAATTTTTTATTGAATTCTGATTATGAGAAATTTCAATATCAAAAAGACTTGAGGACCATGCTACAATTAAGATGCAACAGTATTCATGAAAATTGATTACCACGAAATATATGCAGGAAACTTTAGGATAAGATGATACACATGAATTCAGACTCACATTCTACATAAATTATGTACAAAGTTTAGCGAATAAATGTACACTTAGATCTAAAACCATCACACCAAGTGTCACTATTGTAACACTTTGAGCTGTGATGTGGTGGTTTTGTACTAATGAAAATTGATTTTCAACAACTACATGCATAAAATTTTAAGATAAAATGGTACACATGATTTAAGATTAACAATTTTCATACATTATGAACAAAGTTTAGGGGATAAATGTACACTTAGGCCTTAAACCATCACATCAATTGTCTTTCAAATTCACTTTGATCTGTCACTTGGTGGTTGTGCAGTAAATGACCATAATTGCTTCCCTTCAAGAAGTTCATTATAAATAGCATGGCGTGACTTTCTTTTCAGTTACACTTAAACACTTCATAAGCTTTGTGACACTTTAGACATCACACATATACAAACAATTTCACTCAATACAACCATATCGATATAATGGGTTCGTTCATGAGAAGCAATAGACCGTTCAACTTGAATGAGCCTCTGCCAATACCCGATTTGTCCCTGTTATTTCCCACCATAATATCGTCAAACAATGAGAAAGTCAACCCTCGAAAAAGTACGAGAGCCATTTTCGTTGTTCCTTTTCCCAATCTAGACGAAGTTTCAAGTGAAATATCATAGTCACCGAGTAGTGTACTCGATGGTGAGTCGTTAGTGAAGGTTCCACCTCCTTAGATAATTGTCATAAGTTCAAATGATTCTGATGAGGAAAGTGGGAGAGAGTTCGAATGTCGACAACGATTGAAATAGGCAATATTTGCATATGGTGGTGTACTAAATTATGTATTATTTTTTTGTCATGGATGAATTTGGTAACGTCTTTACCAAATGTTCAACAAGCTCATGTCCCTTATGCATATTATTTGTAGTTAAATTTTCTGCTTGTGACGTCTTTACCAAATGTTCAGCAAGCTCAACTCCTTTATGCATTTTATTTGTACTTAAATTTTCTACTTTGCAACCAACTGTCGAGTGTGATAGAAACTTTATGTCGGGAATGACAGTTTAACTGTCGAGCTGTTATGCAACATTTTGTCCATGGATCCGTATTTTTCTTGTGAACTTAAAAAAGTAATATGTCTGCAAATACGACAGAGTGAATCTCAAATAATTACTCATACCCAAAAAGTTGAGATTGCAACGATAAAAATTCTGCACAATCAATAGGTAAACATTTAATAGCATGAAAGTTGCACTTTCAAATGTTGAAATCCATACAATAACAAAATGTGAAATCAAGAGTTAAAATGTCTATTTCGACAGTTTTCAAGTGTCGAATTCAAGAGTTGAAATGTGTATTTCGAAAGTTTGTAAATGTCAAGTTTGACAGTTTAAATGTCGAACTCGACGATTTCTAAATGTCAAATTCCAGAGTTTAACTTTCGAAACTGCTGGACTGCTGGAAAGCATATATGTGGGTGATTGGAACAATTTTTTCATCAAATTAAGTGTAGTCATTAATATTGTACTACTAAATGACAAATTATTTTATTCAAATAATTTGCTCGATAAATCATTAAAGAGTCAATTCTTGAAAACATGTGTATGGTTTGACTCGAAGAAATTATTCAAAATATTAATGGTGATAATCCTCAACTATAATATGACAAATTCTTCTTAAATAAATAACTCAATGCTTCATTAAGTATGGAATCCTTCAAATTTTGTAAATGATATTGGTATCTTTATTCAAAAATTGAACAAATCAATTAATAAGAATTTCCAAAAATTCAAATAAATATGACCATATTTTATTTAACATTTCAAAAATAGTAAGTTATAAGATAAAAATAAAAATAATTTGCAATATGCTAACCTCTCAAAATAGATGATGATTCCAATAGTAATGTCTTCTTGATAAAAGAATAAAGAAGATGGTGAAGAAGTTGGGATTTGTTAATGGTAAAATCTTTTCTTTTTATTTATTAACAAAATTCATAGTACCCAATATAATACACATATATCCAATATTTATAGTGTACAAATTAAATCATCACATCATAACATTAATGATATATAAATCAAGCATTAAATGCTCCTAAAAATGTATCACTAAAGTAATTTGGACCTTTCACACAAAAAATGATATTTTTTAGCGTCAATAGTAAAAGTGACAAATTTTGGTGGATTTTCAAATTTAGTAATATCTATGAAAATTCCCCTTAATTAATTGTGTCGTTCACATATTATCAAAAAGAACCATATATAACTATATATTATTATTCTATGAGCCACCACCTAATATGAAGGGTGCTGAAAAATGAAACATTGATAAATTGTCTTTGCTAAGGACATCGTTCGCCTGTGTGACATTACCAAGCATCCATCGTTTATATATACTTTGTCAGTGTATTTTTGTAACAGGTATTAGGGTTGGTGGGCCGATGATGGGATTCGTGTAGAAGAACAAGCACTTGCGTATATGGAACGCTTGGATGGTCAGCGTTTGAAGAAATGGGTGTAATTTTTACATACAGTATCCATTTTGGGCCCATGACCACATTCCAAAAAGCTCGCGACGATTCCCATTGAACACACTATTTTGTCGTGACGTATGATAGATTTTAGTCGTTTGAATTTGTTTATTAAGTCAAAATGACATTTAAAGTCTCTTAATTCATTATTTTCAGTATTTATTTATTTTGCTTTGTAGTCCAGTCCATTAAGAAACTGCTGCCCAGTAGATTATCTGTTTTTTTCGTATTTAAGACTCTAAAAGATCTTGTAGGGTTTTTGGTTGTTCACGAAATAAGAAAAAAAGTTTGTTTTCTTAAGTACAATCCGTTTTTGAGTTGTTATTCTTGTGTTCGTAGATTCGATCTATATCAGCAGTCACCGAGTGTCCGTGTTGGATGCAAGCTTTTTTCCTATGTGTCGTGTGATAGCTGCATGGAAAAGGCCAAAAAGTAGTGATTAATATTTAATAGTGAAGAGTCACGAGAAACTTCCAATCAAGGCGGCATGCATGGTCCGTGTTGCAGTATTCACAACACCAGCTGCCTCTGCCTCACCTTCAGATAAATCAACCAAAAATAGACCAAACCCTATTGCAATTCTGTGTCAAATCTTAAGTATATTTGTTGGTTTGAGAGGTCGAAGCTGCCAGCGTGATCTGGTAACAAGAAGTTGCCATTGTAGAACTGATTTGAAGTTAGTGTATAAGATTGGGTTCGACCAGGTCATCCGGCAGCTTCAATCACTCACCAACAATATCAAAATTACTCAAGATTCTTCTTCTTCTATGTAGGTTAATTGCATGAAAGCAGGTAACTCTATGTTCGTATTAGTATAATTTGTTTCATTTATTTATTCTTACTCATTCTGCCATCTTTTCTATGATTAATGAAAATTTGATGAACAAAATTAATATGGAAAATAACCAAATTTTATAACGAATCCTTTTGTTTACATCCTCAACTCAAACACTAAAAATACTAAATGGAATGGTACAGAAATTTCTTAATTGCGTTCGTTTATTTGTTGATTGTCTATGAAGCACCAACACGCTATAGACGTTAGCGTGTCGGTGTCCAACACGTATTGGACATCGGTACGTCTGCAATACGGCGTCGGTGTGTATTGGAGGTCCCTTACAACGATTATTGGTCAGAAAGAAATGAAAAAGGCTTGGGCTGCTGCGGATGATTCAGTCAAGAAGAGAGAAAATTCAGGCGACTGAAAGTAGAAGGCTGGTCTGCTGCTTCGACTAGAAGAAGAAAGCCCTAATTTAGTGAAGAATTGGGAAGAAAGTGAAGAGGCGTGGTTATATGTAAATGAAAGAAATATTGGCTCAATTTTTTAACAATAAAATTAATACTTTACTTCCATTTCAAAAACAAAAGGTAGGTTTTTCAAATGGTTGTTATATTGGTACCATAATTTTTACTTATTACACTACATTTTAATTGTTGTTAAACTTGTCAATCTTTGCTTATAGTAGCAATTATTTCCCTTAATTATTTTTGTCGATTTTTTGTCTTCAACCTTCAATTAATTATTAGCCTCGTCCTTGATGATGATTTATGTCAAAATATTTTATTTCCATACTTTGAAATGAGGGGAAAATATTTTTTTTACTTTTTATTTATTTTATTTTTTAAAAATATGATGGAAAAATAAGTTGATATATGCTATTTCAATCAACTTTTTGTACATAAATTGTTATCAAATACAAAATGTGTCAACTAATGAAAAGTTTGAGAATAAAAATTTCATGAAAAATCATTAGGACATAAATGCTATAATGGGTAAAGATTGAGAACCTTAAATGTAATTAAAATGTTTTATATAGTTTTAACCTTATCTAAATTTACTTAAATAGACATGTAAAATTAAGTAAAAATATATCACTCTAACTTCAGTCACTAATATTTATTATGATTGAATTCTTTTGAACATTTTTATAAAACCCTAATATTCATATTTAATTAAAGCCAAAACTAATATGTATAAATTTGTGTTTTTTCAGGAATACAATACGATATACTTCAAGGATACTAATATGTATTATTTTTGCTTCTTTCAAAGTAATATATCAATATTCTTTTGAAATATTGAAATTGTAATATCATGTTATTCATGAGCAAATAATTCTTTCTAGACAATTTATATAAGGTGTGTTTTTTTTTTCCAGAACATTAAGACTATATTCATTTAGTACAAATATAATTTATAATCTTGCTTCTTCAGGAGCACAAATTTAGATCAAAATATTCAATTAATTTAAAAATTCACAAATATAATATATAATAGGAATAAAAAGACTTTTAAAAAATAGACTTACTCGAATTTGAAAGTTTAAAAAAACCTTGAATAGTTGACAAATTTCACATTCTTCAAAAATGTAAATTTGAATATTTAAAAATTTTGCTTCTATTTACGTGACTATTTCTCACAAATGAATCGTTGAATTTTGATAGGATTTGTTGAATCCTTCACATACTAAATTCATCCAACCTACAATAAAAGATAATCATTATTTTTTTTTTAAAAAAAAAAATCTTTGTATATTGCTATGTCTTATGTATTTGTTTTAATGGTGTCTCTTCCATTGTAATATTTTAAAAGAATATTATGATTAATTTATATGTATCAATGTCCCTGAAAAATATTATTTTATTAATTTTGAGTAATCATAACCAATTATATAACAATATTTCATAAGAATATTGTTTTAATATTATAAAAGAGTTAATACTACATTGTGTTAGATAATAAAATTTTACTATTGATAGTAATTTATTCTCTACTAAACTAAAGAGAAACATACTAAATTTCTAAAATATGTAGTACAATTTAAAAAAATGCTATATTGAACCAGAAATTCAATTTTATTTTATTATTTGGCTTAACCAGTTGAACTATCATTGAATCAATAATAGTGTGAAAGTAAAAGTTTAAAGGGCATTCAATGAAGAACCTTAAAATTTTTTTAATCCAATAAATTCTTATATATTATTTGTTCTTTTTATCAAAAATTGAGTATTAAACATCACTAGCTAAAATAGGGCCTGGATTCCTGCATTTCTAAAAATTAATTACGGTGATAAATGGGATTATATCATCCTTCATGTTGGCCATCTAGATATTATTTATATCTAATATATTATATACATATACTAAACAATTGCATGGTGTTCGCAACCTAAAGTTTGTGAAATTACTGCTCAAATTTTAAATTGACTTATAATCAGATCTACTTATTTTGATAGTGTGGTATATATAAAATTAACTCACTACAATGCACTAAGATAGAAAATAAATATTGGTGAGAATAAATAAGCAGTTTGAACCCTTATACAATATCAAGCCCTAACGGGTGATATTTTGTAAAGCAGTTTACTAATTGTCAATTTGACTGGACAATTCTCTCAACTTTAGGGAGATGAATGAAGAAGTTGAAAATAATGTAAAAAATGCATCATTATCTAAATCCTCGCGAAAGATAATTTGAACTAAGAGTTCGAAAGATAATTTATTTAGATGCATTTACTAACCAAAGAGATCAACAATATTTCGCACACTAGCTTTAAATTCTACAACTCAAATTAATGTTCTAGAAGATAATTAGTTAATATTATATTTGATAAATTTATGATACGTCTGAAACGTGATGATATTCGATTATAATATGAAAACTCACCAAATGAAAATGAAACAATTAGCGAAGATGGTCTCATTAAGGAAACATATATTCTTAATAAGTATTTAGATATAACAAATTATAAAAACCTTAGAAGTGATTCAGGTACCTGATATGTTGAAAATTGAGATTTCTTAATAAGTTATGTCATTATAGAAAATAATTGAATTAAAAAAGAAAAAGTTGTCGACAACACTTTTGTACATAATATATTATATCATATATCAATGAATCAAAATAAATGCGTCGAAATGTATCTAACGAAGTAATGATTGGCCAAATAAAAGTGGAGCAATCTTAAATTGAATTTACTAGAGAAACCTGAAGTTTCTAGACCTACAGTCCGAAAATCTAAATGTATATAATTCTGCGAAAGGGAACTTAGAAAAATGAAGTCGTAATATGTAATGTACGACGTTTAACATAGTGAATTTCGTAGAGATCGTGGTGGATGAAATCACGAGTCAATGTCATGTTATCTTGACGATATATGAAATATGAAATACGTTATAGTCAACTCATTCCGTATGATTATTAATGTTATCTTGAAAGATTTAATATATCTGAAACTTAATTGAAGTGATATTATCAAAGGCGGCACTGACCTTGATTAAACAAAACAATGGACCATGGGGAGTTCAATATATCCTGCAATCCATTCGTTGGCTTTTGGAGAAGATGGAGAATAAAACTACTCACACTTGGAGAGAAGGAAACCAAGCTGCCGATTGGTTTGCTACCAAAGGATACAGTGAAAGAAAGTTTAAATTTGTTAAAGCTAATGAACTCATTGGTAGAATCAAAGGTATTGTGAAACTTGATAAAATTGGTATGGAGACTATTAGATTAGTTTCTTAATTAGACCTTGCAAATTTTTCCGTTTGAGATTTGTTGCATGATTTGTAATTCATCAGTAGACTTTGTAGATTACAATTTGAAATTTTTTTAGGATGGAAAAAAAATGAGAGGGAGTAAATACAGTTTGTACTCTTTTTTCCTTGACCAATCCCTGACAAGATTTTTAATAAGATAACTTTTGTAGTATATTTAAAAGAATAATATACTATTTTTCCTTCATTAGAATTTTTCCCACAGGATTTTTATGATAAAGTTTTAATGAGACATATTTTTTGTGTAATAAATGACCATAACATACAAGACATTTACCCTCAAAATAATGCTTTTTATATATCTCTATAAAGATGGTGTCATATGAAAATTATACAAGACAACATAAGATACACTTTACCAAAAATTAGAATATTAAAGACAGTGACGTTCAAAACATGGATCGTTTGATACCATTTATTGAAATTAGTGGAGCGGTTGTACTCTTTTTCTTGATAAGGTTTTAACATGGCTATCATTTTGTAAATTGTCATTCAAGGGGAGTGTCGTAATAATATATTTATTAGTGAATGACGACTGTACTCCTGCAGTCTTCGTATTTATTACCATTGTATTTTTAATTCTTCCCTAAAAATATAGGACTTTGGTTCTTAATAAAATACATAAAAGTCTATTGACTTCTCTACTTTCTTCTCTTTATTTTATAACAAATAGAATAATGAAAAGTGTGAAATGTCCCCTATAATGTGGTAAGCCCTGCATCACTTTCACACATCATTTTTAAAGTAGGTTGGATATATATAACTATTAATCGCAATCACGGTTGTCATAAAAGTTTAATTTTGGAAAAAAATTGTTCTTTTAGAAGTTTAGACACAAAATGAAAGAAATTAATTAAATACTACAAATGTGAATAAAAATATGACCAAATCCTTAACTTTAAGAAAGAATTACATAAGCTAGCAGAGCGCGTCGTGGGTTCGATTCCCAAAGACGGTGTTCCCATTACATTCTAGTTTTGCTAGTTCTTGATCAATTCTGTCAAAAATTAACTTTCAAAAGTTTGAGGCCCCAGTACTATTTATTTTACATCCTTGTTTGATTCCCATTATTTACAAAATACATTTTTCTTTCTCTTCTTTTTAACCACACATTATTCAATAAAATAATATTACACACAATTTAAGACTTTTTTTATGAGAAATTTGCACTCCATGTTATTTTTTGGCTTTGCATTTTCGTAAATGTTACTTTTTGAAAAACTTTGCAAGAATGTCATTTTTGGACATTTTTACTTCTTTACAGAATTTAAACACCCTAGAAGTCCTTCATTAAATGAGATTTGACTACATGAAAAAGTTGTAACAATAGTGGAAAAAGATCCCAAAATTTTGAAATAATAAAATGTGAAAAACCAAAAACTATACACACCATTATTGATCTCTCTCTCTCTCTCTCTCTCTCTCATATTCAAAATCTCCTAATCTTAAAAAATACAAGCCACTCTCTCTCACATTCAAAATCTCAAACATCTGTGATCACTCCTCTAACATTGCAGTGCTCCACCCACTCTCTCACGATGTGCCAACCACCACCATGTTAGTCGCTACGCCAATTGCCACCCATCACCAAGTCAGTCTCCACCCATCTACCAATTGCTTGTTCCATTGCCCAAAAATTAAGGTTTATGCTTCTTTGGATGTCTACAATGGGGTTAGGAGTGTTTATTATTTTTATGTATTTTTTTGTCCTTAGATGGTGTTGATGATGGATTTTGGTATAGGGACAACTATTGATTTTGAATTTTGGAATGGGTAGTGTAAAAATTTCAATTTACATAAATCTGTAATTTGAAATGCTGAAAAGATAATGAAAATTTGGTATAACAATATTATTTGTGCTTCCTTATTTTCTATTCAACAAGATCTTCTTTTATTTTATTTTTTTGTAAGTTTTTTGGGTTTGTTATATTTTTGAGGTTGTGTGATATTTGTTAATGTCATTGAATTTTTATTTTATATTTACACTAATCAAGTTTGTCAAAACCTGGCACTTCGTGTCTTGAAACACCAAATTGAATGACAAATGTAAATGTTAATCTCAACAGTTATGAAATCATTTGTTGAAATGAAATATCGTTCTTGACAATTATTCTTAGTAATTCTCGACATTCGTTACGGAATCATCTGTTGATATGACCAAGTTCGGTTGAGCTAAACATTCTGTGTGTTTTGAAATAAAACGTATGAAATATCATTGTATGACCTTTTTGCTTTCTTCATGTTCCTTAATCTCGCAGATGAATTTCAAGAGCGAGGTATGTGTGTTAATTGTCTAAAATTAAGATCTGTAAATATTATCGACCATTTCTTGATTATATGATTTGGCTCTCTTTTTTTGTGGTGCTTATCATAATAATTTGCGATCCACGCAAATGCTCTATATCATTGGAGCTAGTCACTTTCAACCTCAAATCTCTTTTGCAAGATCCTCTTTGATGGTATAAGATATTGGTTTTTCTACTTCACACGTTACATTTGATTTGTCCTTATCAGCATTGTTGGGGGGAAACATTTACAACTTTTAAGAACTTCTTGTACATTAAGTTGTAAGATATATGCCTGCAACAGATTTCTTTGATCATTTGTCTTTTCTTACTTCCTTATCAAAAGTTAATTGATTTAATGTCATCAAGGTTATGATTTCATATGCTTATGATGTGTATGTGCATGCATGTTCATTTATCTCTCTTATTATTGAAGTTGAGATATTAGACTTTTTGTCTTTCTTTACTACGCGAAAATAGGAACTTTTAATTATGGACTAGAACTAGAAAATAGACACTTTTAATTATCTATACTTCGTACATAACACAAACAAATATAACTATCTTTTAAGTGGATTGTTTAATTTGTCAAAATTAAAGTCTCGATGGTTATAAATTCTCGACGGATCAATTATGTGACCCATTTGTCGAGATGAATTGTGGTTCTCGACAGTTAATTTCAGCTATTCTCGACAAATGACTAAATCTCAACAGATGAGTTGAGTCGTTTAACGATATGAACTGTCAAGAAGATGACTACTTATAAAAATAATTCTCGAAGATGACTACTTTTTGACATATCAATTTTGCAATCATCTATCGACATGTCCAACTTTTATTCATCTTAACATTATATGTGTGTTTTGCATTAATATGTACGAATTATTATAATCTGAATTTTTTTTTGCTTTCTTGTTGTACATTGTTCTTGCAGATGTATTTTGAATTCCTAGTTTCCGAAAATTGCACGCTTGCACGCCCAAATTTCTCAAATGAGCAACTTCAAGTTCTTGAAAACTGTATTAGAGAATTTTGATGACCATAGTTGCTTCCCTCCAAGAATTTGGTGGTTGTGTACTAAATGCCCATAGTTGCTTCCCTTCAAGAATTTGATTATAAACACAATTTTATGCATCTCCAAGAATTATCGTTTCTCATATGTTGTATTTATTGGGTGTAAGGTGGATGTTACTATTTTTGTGATATAAGAACTTATCATTTATCATTCTTCGGTTTCTCTGTCATTTCTTTACATTGTAGACATTTGAGGCTTGCTCTTATGTTGATATTTATTACAATGCAAATGCTTTTATGCATGAAAAATTATAAAGTAAGTTAGACTGGCATAGAAAAAGAAGTAAAGAATGTTTCTTCCATTATCAATTTAGAAATCAATTAAGTGAAAACTTTTTTGCAATGAAGCTTGAGAGAATCATTGGCCATTGTTGGCACGAATTTTATTTGTTTTAGACGATTGGTTTCTCTTTGTACCATGTAATGAGTTATCCAAGTTGTCATCTAATGGTGCAGCCCCAATATCAAAAATTAATGCTCGACTGCAATATTGTTTGGAACACTTTGCATTTAATTGACATCATCATGTTGTACGTTTCGATGAACTGCTACCGCGGCCAACGAAGGATTTTTATTTTTATCTCTTCCCATGTCAACAATTCGAAATATTGAATTCGATACTTGAACGGTCGGAACTAAACGGAAGCATGTAATATGTGTGTGATTGAAACAACTTCATATCATTAAGTGTGGTCATCGATATTGTACTATCAAATGAAAAATCTTTCAAATTAATTTACATAGTGAATCATTAAAGAGGCTATCCTTCAAAACATTTTTTGGATTTGATTGGAAGAAATTATTCAAAACATTAATGGTGATTATCAATTTTAAACTACAATATGACAACATTTTTTCAAATAAATAACTCAATACTTCATTAAATATAAATTATTCACAACATTTTATAAAGGATATTGGTATCTTTTTTCCAAAAGATTTGAAAACCAAACAAATCAATGAATAATAACTTCAAATTTTTTTTAAATAAATATGACTATATTGTATTTAACATTTCAAAAGTAGTAAGTTATAAGATAAAAATATAAACAATTTTTAACATGCTAACATTTCAAAATGAAAGATGAATTCAACAGTAATTTATTATTGATGAAAGAATGAAGAAGATGATAAGAAAGTTAGAGTTTGTTAATGATAAAAGAAATATGTTTATGCTCACTTTTCAAAATCATTTTTTCTTTTTCATATTATAATATATATACATATACATACATATATATATATATATATATATGGTACACAAATTAAATCATTACATCATATCATTAATGAGGATTCAAATCAAGTATTAATGAGCATTAAATGCTTCCAAAAATGTATCACTAAGGGTAATTTGGACCTTTAAGATAAAAAGTGATATTTTTTAGCACCATTAGTAAAAGTGAGAAGTTTTAGTGTATTTTCAAATTTAGTACATTTATGAAAATTTTCATTTTTTATTTCTTAACCACGCTTTGTCTATCAGTCAACTATTTCAAAATTACTACTTAAAAATAAAAATGGTAATTGGGTCAAATGGCATACTTCATACTACACTTTGGGATTTTAGTCCTTGACCAAAATAAATATTTAAAAAGATAATTTGTAAACTACCTAATATATCCTTACCTCTAGAAAACGTAATTCCCAAGATATATGGAACCAAAACTCACGAAAGGGCACCCATACGTGAACAACCACTTCTAAGAACCAATTTCATAATGGATTATCCTCAGGTATGAATGTTTCCTCAAATTTTCATTTTTACTACGATTTTATGCGACTTTTTTTAGAGAAATTTGTGCCAACAAGAATTATATTAATAGAATGTGTTTATTTAGACTTTTATTTTGATTCATGTTTCTTGTATTTTGGCCCTGTAATCAGCAAAGGAGATGAAATTAAGGGGGATTTTGTGGTGAATTATGTAAATATGGAAGGGGGAGAGATTGTGTCAATTTCTTGATGTAAATGCATTTTCTTGGTTGGGCTTGCGATATTTGATATGTTAGTCGCTAAATTTTCCTGTATGGCATCCTATAGTTCATCTAGTTTTGAAAATGGCACTCTGGAGTTTATCCAATTCCGAAAATGGCATCCTGCCGTTTATGTAATTCTGAAAATGTCACCCTGCCATTTTCTATTTCATATACATCTGAGGGGTAAACAAAACTAACATGGTGTGATAGTGGTGAAAGATCTAGTAATAGAGTCAAAGAGACTCATTTAAAATTATTTATGTAGTCGACTATAAATTTATTAAGAAAAAAGTTGTTTAGAGCACGTTTGGGTACAAGCACTTTTTTCGATACAACATCACTTTACACGCTGCCAAAAATGATGCTTTTAAGCACACTCGAGCAAGCTCTTAGTTTAATTAATTGACAATATTTAAGGATTCTTGCTTGAAGGATATATATATATATATATATATATATATATATATATATATATATATATTCATTAATACTAGGCTATGCTCACAAGACATAACAGCATCACAGGAATTGCATACAAGGATGACCCTACAGTAATGGCTTGAGAGCTTATGAATGAGCCAAGGTGCACCACAGATGCCTCAAGAAGGATCATACAGGTTTGCAATAATCTAATTTCTTGAATTTTAAGTGTGATTTGTCACTGTAATTTCATTACCTGCATTTCCTAACCAGTAATTTAATAAGTCATTCTTAAAAAAACCCTATTTAAGTCAGGGAGTTGTCAAATGTAGTATTAGAGATTGAAGTAAGGTCATAATAATGTAGCTGCATGTGGGGTTAGTTTAATAGAGTTTATGCTTCTTATATAAGAACTTCAAGAGGAAGCCACAATAAGCCAACTTCCTCTTCAAAGTTTTTCGACAAAGTACTGTTAGAAAACTATCCAAATTGAACTATAAGAAGTTTCATAGTTTTAAAAGTAACTTAAATGTCATTTAGATCACGTTAGTTCCTAGTATCTCACATTGTCGAGTAATCGACTTAACTTGGCAAAGGGAAAACCTAAGGGTGCGTTCTCTTTGCTGTTTTGGAGGCGTTTTCTGTTTTCAATTTTTCAAAACGACGAAAACACGTTCTCTTTCCCGTTTTCAAAAACTAATTTTGAAAAACAAAAAAAAAATTGTGAAGGAAACCCAAAACGTGAAAAATTACGTTTTGGGTGTTTTCAGGCAAAAGGCCCAAAACACGGAAAACGCAAGTCATTAAGTCCAGCCCCTTCTCTCTCTCTCTCTCTCTCTCTCTCTCTCTCTCTCTCTCTCTCTCTCTCTCTCTCACGTCTTCTCTTTCTTCCCCGTAAGATGAATTCTACAGCGACAAAAGGGTGTAAATTGAAGGCTCAATCGCAGGCACATGGTGTAAATTGTTTCGTTCCCGAGAGCTGCCACAACCTTCTCGACGTCGTCAGTGGAGTAGAGTGCTCAACCAAGTGCGATTTGGAAGATTCCAAGTTTAGGGCCATGACGATTCTGGATCTGGTGTTCGTGCTTCATGTGCTCCTTGCAGGTATGTTAAATATTTGGATCTTCCCTAGATAATATATTCGCATCACATATTCTCTCTGTATCTTTTCCTTTCTATTATATTAGTATACAAAACCCAGAAAAAAAAATTAACTAAAGCGATAAAAGGGGAAGCTCAATTAAAGATATGGCTTATCAACAGCACCAGCCTCTCCCGGGTTCAATCTCAGGTTCGGGTCTGGGAGGGCTTCAATACATGAATTCTCCATTTGGGGATACCACTCTCACTAAGGTTTTTGTCGAAGGGCTGGCCTGGGAGACGCAAAGTGAGACCATGAGGCAGTATTTTGAGCAGTTTGGGGAGATTCTCGAAGTTGTCGTCATTACTGATAAGAACATTGGCCGATCCAAAGGATATGGTTTTGTGAGTGTTATCTCATTCCAATGAAGAATAATGTTTGTTATGAAATTCTGTGTAATTTGCTTTTTTGATGATTGGATTCGTATAAAGTTTGCACCACTCATGCTTAACATATACTACTTCTCAATTAAAAAAAAAAAAAAGAAACTTTGTATAATTGATGCTTCCGTCTCTATTCAAATGTTTTGGGATTTGTTTGTTTCTTCATATTTTACTTCGCCAATGTGAGATTCTGTTATTAATGTGTTACGCACACGGGGGAATGATGATTGTATGGAGGATTTAGGTGACTTTCTGGGACCCTGAGTCAGCTAGAAGAGCATGTGCTGATCCAACTCCAATTATTGATGGAAGGCGAGCAAATTGTAATTTGGCTTCTCTTGGGCGACTTCAGCCAGCACTTCCATATGGTAATGTACCTCATCTACCAACACATATTGTGCTTGTTTGCAGGTAATCTTTTAGAGGTTTGTCATCTGTAGTAATATGCCTTATTGGTGCTTTATTCTTGATCAAGATTCAAATGTATTATTAAGAAAATGGTTTTTCAGTTGTGCAAACACCTGATGTTGGGGTGGAAATGTACTTTTGCTGTGGCTGTGAACTTTTGTAAGTGGGGTCATATAGTTATCATCTCCAGTTCCCAGTTTAAAATACATTATCCTGGAATCCTGTTATTGCACGTTCATGTATATGTTATCAATCCTGCAATAATATTCCAAAACTTATTCCAGATTTTTAAAGCTGATGGTAATATTTAAGAAAAATGTAAAATCCTACCAATTATGTAGATCAGTAGTCAAATAAACGCTCAAAATTAAGGCATTTCCTAATTTTTAGGAACTCTGTGCCATAAACAATGATATAAATCGAATCATAGTTCCTTGGAGAAGTAAAATACATCTCTTCCAATCATCCTCATAGGGTATTTGACAAATGTTATATTTCAGTTACACCAATTGTATAAATAAACAATGAAATTGGTAAAATTGTATCAACTATATGCAATAAAACAATGATCAAATCTATTAAAAGTTTTAATTATTTTAGGGGTGTAATTTTTGTGAATCAATTCAATATTTCTACATTGGTACTAATTTCTTAAGTGATAACTAACTTGAGTTGAGGTATTGCACATCCCTGTGAACCCCAGCATAGTAATACTTAAATGAATGTATAAGGAAGCTCAAAGTTTAGAACAAGTGCCCTGGGGCAATTCAGTGGCATTTTCCCAATTTTATGAATTGGTAGGTAGTCATTACTTGAATTATGCAATAGAGGGAAAGATTGATCTCTATGCCTTATTTTGATCTAAATTTTATTAGGTTTTTTACAACAATATGTTTATCAAGTCTTTGTTTATACATATCATAAATCTTACATTTATGTTGTGGAACCTCAACTATTGGAAGTGTCATGGCATATTGGCATGATAAATCTTACATGTATGCTATGGTTTTTAGTTGTTAGAAAATCTGAAATTTTGATAAAATTTCTTGGCTGATGTTCATGAGGCTGTTTCCTATTTATATTTTAAAATATAATTATCTGGACCAAGCTGTAGAACTTTTTAGTTTCACCTATATATCTGTAATGATTTTGGCTGCGAGCTGGTGTAACAAGCAGTAGTTTTGCATGCACTTTAGGTGCATGTGCATATCCACATGATTAATTAAGCAGTTGGGTTAATTTTTCAAAAAATATTTCTTTCGAGTATGTCGGCCTTTTTTTCAATTTTTAAGGTTCATAGTCTTATTGATTGTTCAAGTACCAAATTTGTGTAGCCTGGATTGGTGGATGATGGCTCACTACATAGGTTTACTTGTTCTTTATTTTGGATGCAGTGAAAAATTTGCTATTCAGGCTTTGAAAGCCACTGACTGGCATCTTGAAGGAGCATTTGATGTAGCCGCATATCAAAGCTTTGGCTGACATAAGAGTTATTAGCTCTCTCTTGCTAGTGAAGTCTTTAAATTATTAAATGATGTGGAGGAATGTAAGTTTGGTCGAAGGACTAAAAGCCAATTGTACAGGGAAAAATGCTGATCAGGAAGGGGTTGAAGTAGTATTTTTTGTTATGCATATAATTTTTTGAGTAGATTTTCTTATGATGTAGATACTTTTCTGTGGTCTGAACTTTGTTCCAGTTGTGTTGCTCTCGCCATCCTCCTCTTCTGGAATTCCACTATCATATTTTAGAAGCTTTTTTGCATGTGCGACCAATTATAAACTGGTGTTGAAAGTTTGGTAATAGTAAAATTTTAATCTTAATCTCATTTTAATTTTATAAGAACAAGCACTTCTATTATTGGATCTTTCAGAGTGAACTATTCTTAATTTGTTGATACTTATTACTTAAATTTGTAGACTAATGAAATTAGTTATTTTAATTGATAAAATTATAAATTTTCTATAATTAATAATAAACTTAAGAATTTTATTTTCTTTATTATCCTCTGAATAGCACTTCTCATAAGACGATATGGCGTTTTCGTGTCCAGGCAATGACTTTCGAGGAAGGATGAAACTAGACTATATAAAAGTTGCTGAAAATCTGATAATGAAATCTATGGCTCCATAAATGAAGCATTCTCGATATTATTGGCGAAGAGAGTGTGAGTAGAGAGAATCTTGATAGCCTTCTATGCTGCATTTGTGGAATATTGATTGATCAGAAGCAAAATATAAAGCAACAAGTTGGTTCTTGATTGCAACGGCTGTATTCTGAAATGCCATTTGTCTAACAATAAATCCCTTGCAGTAAATAGATGCAAAGAGAAAGCGATGCTCACTTTTAAGTAATATATTTTTTTGTTCAGGATATGGCAAGTTCTTCAAATGTAGATTTGTATGACGATTCTGATGATGAAGATTTGAGCGAGAGATTAATTTTATATTTGGTTTAGTGCTTATTTGTTTTGTCATGACATGTAAATTTGTAATTGTATCTATTCAAATGTGTTGCTAGATTTAATTTAGGTTGTGTTTTTATATTTAAAAAAAAAAGTATCAACATTAACAAACTTCAAAATGTATATTTAATTTAATACTATATTAACACAACTTATTATTAAAATAAATTGAATAATCGAATTTATTGAATAAAATATTATACAAGTGTTTTTTTTATCGAAATGTATATTTTATTTTATTAAAAGTGCAAATTTTTTTGAAAATGCATAAATATTTCACATTTATATGTTATTTTATACTACATTAACATTAAACTATTAAAATTAATTGAATAATCAAATTTCTAGAATAAAATAATATTAATAAAAAATTTCACAAATTTATATGTTATTTTAATATATGGAAAAAAATATTTCATGATTCAAAGATATTTCAAAATTCAAAGAAATTTCAGGTTTATAATATATTAACATTAAACAATTAAAATTAATTGAATAATCAGATTTCTTGAATAAAATATTACCAAATAATATTCTAAAAAAGTGCAAAGAGAACGCGTTTTCTGTTTTCTGTTTTACAAAACTATTTTTCAAAATAACAAAGAGAACGCATTTTCAGTAATTTCAAAACAGACACTCAAAACACAAAACACAAAACGAATTTCAAAACTCAAAACACAAAACAGAAACACGAAGAGAACGCACCCTAAGTAACTAGCACTATCCCGACAAAGCATACCATCAGTATATTGGGAGTTACTCGACACATTTCTTGACTTAAACTGTCCTAGATGCTGTAGTTTTTCTGGCTTAATATTGTGTAGTGCAATCTAAACCTCCATACCAAACTTGCCAATAATGGATTTTTCAACAAGCATGGATTTCGGAGATGGCTTTCTACTTGAAATCTATAGACAATAAAAACTTATTAGAACATATTGTATTATTAACTACGCAAATTCACCCAATTTGGAAAACGACAGCTATACGTTTAAAATGACAACATTCATTGAGAGAAAACTAATAACTGCTAATTAAGTGATAGGGTAAGGGAATTTATTTTTAAGTTTAGAGTTTCTTGCAATTGTTTGTGCCTTTGTTTTAAAAATTGGGGGTTTCATGTGCAACCAATTGTATTTTTAGGTAGTTCATTTTATGTTTGCTTTTGTTGTAAATATGACTTACTCATGTTTGAGGCTGCAAACAGTTATGCATTTTTTATGAAACCTAGACTTGCTCCTATGGAGAAATTACGTGATGAAATTGTAGCAAATTGCAACAAGCAATTTTTTTTTTTTTCCCGGAAAACGAAATACCACAATTGTCTTTTTGTTGTGTTACACTTATTGTTTGAGGGGCTTTTGCTTCTTGATTTAAAAAAAAAAAAAATTCCCGACAACTTATTATTTTTTTTTTATTCTAATTAGTGTTGAGCTGATAATTGGGAGTAAAGATGGCAATTTAATAAAAATTGCTATCGAAAATTAGATATTTGAGTATCTACTTGCTGAAAATATTCAAATGTCATGTTAATTGCAATGTTAGTGTATTGAAATGGATATTCTGTGATATCATTGAAGTATTAGCAATTTGACATTATGTTGTGTTATTTAACTAAATGTCTTTTTTACGATTTTGAATTTTGCTGATTATATAGAGAACTTATGTCAGCCGAATTAGACGTGAAACTTATATTTGATGATACAATTGAATGTTGCAGGAAGAAACAAGTTGCTGAAGTTTTTGCTATGCATTTCGATCCACAATTATTTTATTTGTATTTTTTAAATTTTTTGTGGTTGGAGAATATAGAACTTAGATACTAATTTTGTCTAGATGTGAGTGTTTTGTATGATTTAGTTGGAAAATAAGTGCATGAATGCTGATTTTGCCTAGTTAGTATTGATTTTTATGACTAATTACAAAACAGGTGTATGGATGCTGACTAGTGTTATGAAATTTTGCTACGTTTTCTATTGTATGAATGTTTTATTCAAACATTGAAGCAGTCATGGTTAAAACAAAGTTGCAGTTTCTATGACAACTTATATATTTATGCGATGGGAAAATAAATTGTATTATTAACTACGCAAATTTACCTAGACTGGAAAATGACAATTATACGTTTAAAATGACAATATGTTGTTTTGGGTCACGAGGCCCCGATCTCACTGAGAAACAAGTATTAGAATATCATAGATGACTTGTCCGACCTGAATGAGCAAAAATGATGCGAACTAAACACTGAATTAGAAAAAATGGTAGTCATACGATTAAAACGTTTAGGTGCCATTTTAGTTTATCGGTCGATTTTAATGGGAGATGTGCTATGTTTTGTATACCATAAATGGTAGTCATACTTGTAAAATGATAACATGTCGTTTTGGGTAACATGGTCTCGATTTCACTTGTACATTTACATGCTCTATTTTTGTATACTCTATCCCCTAAATGGAACCCTTACGTGTACAACGATAGCATGCCGTTTTAGGTCAAGAGGTCTCGATTTCACTCCAAAACTATTAAAATAGTGTGTTGAACATCATACAAGACTCGTAGATGCTGAACAATTACACGTTTTTTCTGTTTTGTAAATACTATACCCTAAATCCAAAACTCCATACCCTAAAACATAAACCCTAAACAGTAATTATCAATTAAAATGATCAAATGCCGTTTTGGGTCATGGGTATCAATTTCACTACGAAACTAGTGAAACGTGCTTTGAAATATCATACAAGACTCGTGCATATTAAACGACTACACGTGCTATGTTTTGGATACCAAACTTACTACTTACGTTTTTCTTTGTTGTCAAGTGCAGTTTAGTTTCCTACCGAATATTATAGTTTGAACTAATGTGTCGATCGCAACGTCGAAATGTAGTTAAAACTTTCATTTCTAAACTTTTACGTGGTTACGGGCGTGAATGAACCAAAATGAACACTAAATTAGTAAAAACGTCTGTTATACGTTTACAATGATCAGATGTCATTTTGGGTCACAGGGTATCGATTTCACTCTGAAACTAGTGAAACAAGCTTTGAAACATCATACATTACTCGTACACATTGAACGACTACACGTGCTATGATTTGGATACCAAATTTGCTACTTACGTTTTTCTTTGTTGTCAAGTGCAATTTAGTTTCCTACTGAATTATGGAGTGACTCGCTATAGTTTGAACAAATTTGTTGATCGCAACGTCGAAATGTAGTTAAAACTTTCATCCCTAAACTTTCACGTGGTTAAGGGCATGAATGAACCGAAATGAACACTAAATAAGTAGAAACGTCAACTATACGTTTACAATGATTAGATGTCGTTTTGGGTTACGGGATATCGATTTCACTCCGAAACTAGTGAAACGTGCTTTGAAATATCATACATGACTCATACACATTGAACGACTACACGTGCTATGTTTTGGATACCAAACTTATTACTTACGTTTTCCTTTGTTGTCAAATGTAGTGTAGATTCCAATTGAATGTATGATGTGACTACTATACTTTGAAAAATGTGTTGACCGCAACATCGAAATGTAGTGGGATCTTTAATCCCTAAACTTTCACATGGACGCTAAATGAGTAGAAACGTCAGTTATACGTTCACAATGATCAGATGTCGTTTTGGATCACTAGGTATCGATTTCACTACGAAACTAGTAAAACATGCTTTGAAACACCACAAATGACTCGTCCACATTGAACGACTACGCGGGCTATGTTTTGGATACCATACTTACTACTTACGTTTTTTTACCGAATTATGGAGTGACTCATTGTAGTTTTAACAAATGTGTCGACCGCAACGTCTAAATGTGGTTAAAACAATCATCCTTAAACTTTCGCATGGCTACTAGCGTGAATGAACCGAAACGAACACAAAATGAGTAGAAACGACAATCATATGTTTAAGACGAGCAGATACCATTTTGGGTCACGGGGTATCGATTTCAATCCGAAACTAGTTAAACATGCTTAGAAACATCATACATGACTTGTACACATTGAACAACTACACTTGCTGTCAGTTAAACCACACTTGCCACTTACGTTTTTCCTTGTTGTCACGTGAAGTGTAGTTTCATACCGGATTATAGGATGACTCACTATAGTTTGAACAAATGTGTTGACTGCAATGTTGAAATGTGGTTAAAACTTTCATCCCTAAACTTTCAAGTGGCTACGGCTGTGAATGAACCGAAATGAACACAAAATGAGTAGAACAATAGTTATACGTTTAAAATGAGTACATGTCGTTTTGGGTCACAGGGTATCAATTTCACTCCGAAACTAGTAAAACATGCTTGAAAACATCATACATGACTCGTACACATTGAACGACTACAAGTGCTGTATTTTGGATATCATATATTTAAAACGACCAGATGCCGCTTTGGTCTGAACAATCACCGCTGCTGTCATGGTGATATGATCCAGGATAGGCCCCACGTGATCTTAAGTGCAATGTTCATTGATAAATGGTTAAGGGCGCGTTCGAGGCTATTTAGAGTTAATAAATGTCACATGAACTGATGATTCGAGCAATGGAAGAAGAGCTAAGTTTCTGTCTCATACTGAGACCCATTTTTGACATGGTAAATGATCGAATTGGAAGATTATATCTGAAGTAAAGTTGTATATCTTTAAGTAATCTTTCTAACGCACTTTGAATCACTTCAATCGGACGTCGGTAAAGAAAGTCATGACCAAAATACTGAAAGCTGTCTGGCGGATCTGTCCAACCGGACGCGAAGAAACCTACCGGACGAGTACTACCGGACGTCTGGTAGAAAACTCTGTCAATTCGGACGCGCAGTACCGGACGTCCGAATGGTCGTCTGGTTGAACCAAATTTTGCGTGATTTATTTCTATTTAACTAGGATTAGTTATTTTGGCAAGTTTATTTTTTTAGGACTCTTTAATTTCGTATCTTTCTAGAATTCTTAGGGTTTATTGCTTTAGTATAAATAGGGATTTTATTTCATTGTAAACATCAACTTTGATTATGAAATTGATTTGAAAATTTTCTCTCCATGAATTTACCGAACTTATCAAATATTATGTAATATTTTTGGCATTCAAAATATCGGGTCATGAGTTTTTCAATTTGTAAGCAAGGGATTCATTGCATCGTCGTTATCTTTTGGTTTCTTGTTTCACCTTGTTGGGTTCAAAATTCAAAACAAATTCGGGTGAGATTTCAAGGCTTTGTGATCAAGAGGTCGTTGGTTTAATATACCCTCGGTTGTTTGGTTCAACGTTTAGAGGTTAAATCCTAAACTTTGGTCGTATTTTGGCGTTCTTGGGATCCGGTTCATTCTTCTGTGGGTTCGATAGCGTTCGTGCTAACCGGGTTCACATCAGATGGTATCAGAGCTTAAACCCCAAGATCAAGGTTTTATCTTTTATTACTTTTGAGTCTTGTGTTTTTTTC
This sequence comes from Osmanthus fragrans, assembly GCA_019395295.1. Taxonomy (NCBI): domain Eukaryota; kingdom Viridiplantae; phylum Streptophyta; class Magnoliopsida; order Lamiales; family Oleaceae; genus Osmanthus; species Osmanthus fragrans. Next base: position 47,552,606 of record CM033341.1, on the reverse strand, counting down.
TTTCCTTCATTGTTCTTCATGTTGTTGTATCCAGTAACAGTTTTAGAGTCTTTGATCCAGAAAAAAATTTTAAAAAAATTTAAAAGTTATTTTTGTACTCAATTTGAGTCCAAATTAACTTCCATCTGTTTCATTATTATCATAGTCGATTTTCAAATTTTTTTTTTTAAAAAGTACTGTTCACGGGGGTACTGTTCACGTCCGAGATTTTTTAAAAAAAAATTATTTTTTTTTTATTTCTTGAAAATTGTCCAATATCCTATCATCTATCTTAATTTCAAAATTCATTTGTGTTTAATCCAATCCAAATTCAAGAACCACTTTCTTGAATTAAATTATTCACTCGTCTAAATTATCCAATATTCCCTTGAGTCAAAATTCAATTTTGTCGGGTCAAATCCAATTCAAGAACCACTTTCTTGAATCTACCAAAAAATTCAATATCACATGTTGTCCAGTTCAATTTCCTTTGAGTCACATCCCAACTGGAATCAATTCAACGTGTTTGAAGGGGTAGTGTATGAGTTTTTATGGATATGGTGTTGATAGGAGTATAAAAATGACAATTCCACAATTTAAGGGTAGGAATGATCCCGAGGAGTACGTGGTATGGGAAGAAAATGTAGTATTGAGGTTTGAGAGCCATGATTATTCTGGGGAGAGAAAATTAAAGTTAGTTGTTAACACTTTTGTGGATTATGCAATTAATTGGTGGGATCAGTTGACAACATCTAGGCAAAAGAATGGTGAGAGGCGTATTGAAACTTGGGGTGAGTTGAAGAATATTATGAGAAAACGTTATGCGCCTAATCATTTTTGTAGAAGGGATCGACGTGATTGGAGATTTAGAGAGGAGCCTAGAAGATATAGTGGAGTTAGGTATTTGAGGGAAGAGAAAAACCGTTTGTGTGGCATGTTGGTAGTACGTCAGAAGGACTATGTTGGATTATGAGCGTGACCTCTCAGAGTTTCGCGACTTAATTAGTCACGGGGAGAAACAAAGAAGCTCAAGAGAACGTAGTAAGGTGGTTGATTGTAAGAAAAAAGAAGAGATTCCACAAGAGAAAAAAATGGAAGTTGAGAGTGAACATCCAGAAGGGAAGGTGGAGTTGCAAAAAGAAGTTGAAGAAGAATCTTCGGAGGGAAATAAGGAGTTGGAAGTGAGCTTAAATGAAAAAGAGCCTGAAGTTGAGGAGACTGTGGTGAAAACTAATAATTCCTCCCTATTTTGAATATTTCTGTTTTGAAGGTTATTGAAGATTTGATTCTAGAACACACTCGTACTGGAATACCACCCGATCCAGGAATTAAGCTTCAGTTAGATTTTTCTTATTTGGAGAAAATTGACTTTGTAATTTCTGAGGAGGCTAAGGAGTTTCAAATGCATTGGAGGTCCAAGTTGCATCCAAGAGGGGACGGATCATTCCATGTGCTTGAGTTGATTGGAGGCAAGGGCTATAATTTGAGCATTCAAGGTTTGGATTCTAGAACGAATCCTTTCGAAGAGAGAGGGGATGATATGATCCATGATAGGCCCTGCATGATCTTAAGTGCAATGTTCATTGATAAGTGTTAAGGGCGCGTTCGAGGTTATTTGGGGTTAATAAATGTCACATGAACTGATGATTCAAGCAATGGAAGAAGAGCTAAGTTTCTGTCTCATATTGAGACCCCTTTTTGACATGGTAAATGATCGAATTGAAAGATTATATCCGAAGGAAAGTTGTATATCTTTAAGTAATCTTTCTAACGCACTTTGAATCACTTCAATCGGACGTTGGTAGAAAACGTTATGACCAAAATACTGAAAGTTGTTTGGCGGATCTGTCCAATCGGACGCGAAGAAGCCTACCGGACGTCCGGTAGAAAACTCTGTCAATTCGGAGGCGGAGTACCAGACGTCCACGTCCGGATGGTCGTCCGGTTGAACTAGATTTTGCGCGATTTATTTCTATTTAACTAGGATTAGTTATTTTGACAAGTTTTTTTTTTAGGACTTTTTAATTTCGTATCTTTCCATAATTCTTATGGTTTATTGTTTTAGTATAAATAGGGATTTTATTTCATTGTAAACATAAACTTTGATTATGAAATTGATTTGAGAATTTTCTCTCTATGGTTTCTACATGAATTTACCGAACTTATCAAATATTATGTAATATTTGTGGCGTTCAAAATATCGGGTCGTAAGTTCTTCAATTTGTAAGCATGGGGTTCATTGCATCATCCTTATCTTTGGATTTCTTGTTTCACCTTGTTGGGTTCAAAATCCAAAAAAATTCTGGATGAGATGTCGATGCTTTGTGATCAAGAGGTCGTTGGTTTAATATACTTTCGGTTGCTTAGTTCAATGTTTAGAGATTAAATCCTAAACCTTGGTTGTATTTGGGCGTTCTTGGGATTCAGTTCATTCTTCTGTAAGTTCGATAATGTTCGTGCTAACCGGGTTTGCATCACATGGTTACCAAAAACCTAATCGAAATAACTACTAGAATTTATAAAAAAATCATCACAATTTGAAGATTAAGTTCAACAATTAACATTCATCCATCCATAACAAACGTGAATGAATAGAAACAAACACTAAATAAGTAGAAACGTCAATCATACGTTTAAAATGACCTGATGTCGTTTTGGTCTAAACAAAGTGCTGTTGTAATAGTCACTAAAAATCTGATCAAAATAACTATAATTTACATTCATCCATAACAATTTATAAAAACCATCAAAATGTATCAAAAACTATGATAATTTATCCACAATTTCAAGATGAAGTTCGACAAAAACAAGTCTCATGATCTGTCAACTAGTGTAGAGCATTTTTGCAGGTTAGGCGATTATGGTCACTCTGTTAAATAGTTTTTTATACAAAAATATTTGTTGCAGTGTCTTGATCATTCTTTGTCTATTTTCAAATTCATCCACATTGATCACTCTTTTCAAATTCAACAAAATAACAAATGACAATCATTGCACTAGAGTCCATATCTGCAATTCAACAAAAAAGATGTAATATATTACTCAATTAATTGTCAAAACAGAATACTATAAATTACAGTTTCAGTAACAAGCAGAAGGCAACCTATATTGTTACATAACAAATTTTAAGTATAAAAAGGACATTATGTAGTTTAAAATGTGCATGTGCCATTTTAGTTTATTTAAAATAATTAAATGCTATAAAAGAATGGAGGTGTGACTAATTTACAAACAACTATATCAATACCACCATTCTCATCTTGCAACGTTACCCAACTACAAAAAAAATGGCACCCATCTCAAGGAAAACGACACCATTCTGTTTTTATATTTCACAGCAAATTTTGATTACCCAATTGATTTTTTTTCATAGCATACAACTAGAAAATAACAAAAAATCGATAATTTTCAATTTATAAAACATACTTTCAACTGTTTGAAATCGATTCTTGCTAACCCACTTTCAAAAATTGCATTGTTTGATTTGTTCTTGGTTCAAATAAAGAAAGTTTAAAATTGTAATCATTAGTTGTAAGTAAAAATAAGCATATGAAGAATAAGAAAATTGGATTTGAAGGTAAATTTAATATGGTGATAATAAGGTTGGAAACGTTAGAATGAAGGAGGTTTAGAGACTTGTGTTTGAAAATTTGATAAATATTGATTTCTATTGGACATTTCAATTTAAGAATATTTAAGACTTTTAATATATAATCAAATGAACTATAAACAAAGACTATTCATATATGCTATTTTTCCACAAATCATGATTGACTAGGCATTTTAAGCAAGAACCCCGCGGTCCAACTAGTTTTTGGCTTTTTGCAGAATGACTCTTGCAGCCACTTTACTTCCCCCAACCCAATCCAACCTCCGCCTTTTGTCTCTCTAAAACCAAAGAGTATAGAGAAAAGGGCTGCAATATTGTGCTACAGTGATCAAAATTTCAAGATCTAGAGAAAAGAATACCTACACAGGTGAATAAACCCTAGGAATCAACCAGTCAATCCAAAAGCTACATTGAAAATGGCGCAAAACAGCAAGAAAACGTTGATCTATGCGTTGGTGGGGCGTGGGACGCCACCGGTGATACTGGCTGAGTACACAGAGTTCAGCGGTAACTTCAACTCCATAGCTTACCAGTGCCTTCAAAAGCTTCCTTCTTCCAACAATAAGTTCACCTACAACTGCGATAACCACACCTTCAATTACCTTGTTCACGATGGCTTCAGTATGTGCTAATTTTCCTAGTAGTAGCTCGTATAAATAGTTTTTTTCTAAGGCTTTGCGTGGTTACAGTAATTTTGAATGTATCGTGAGGTATTGATTTATAAGTTTGGAATTAGGAACTGGACGATCCGAGTCATGATTATTATTACTAAGTTGTTTATTATTGAAATATGCTTTTGTACGCATTTGTTGTTCAATGGGGATCCCAAGGGAAATGAGCAATATTGCCTTATTTTGACTTCTTCTGATCTCTGTTGACATGCAACGTTTAATTTTCTTAATAATTTGAAAGGCTTCTGGATTGTGAATCGAAAATTGTTAGCTGCTTAAAGGGAATTTATTTAAAAATGATACATTTTATGTAACTGTGATATGGATGCAGTTCTCATGCCTTGTGAGTGGCTGATAGGAGCCAAGAAGTTATTGCATTAATGACCTATGTTGTACTTGTGAACAGATTTTTGTAGATTCATCATGAATAAATTTTGCTACTTGTGCATTTGATGCAAACAGAAAGATAAAACTACCATCTTGATAATATAGTTGCTGTTATATATTTTCCAGTTATCTAAGTCATAGTTTTTGTCCATTATTGGTTGTGGAAATTCTGTGAAGCGTACTGTGTGGTTGCTGAAGAATCAGCAGGAAGACAGGTTCCTTTGGCATTTCTGGAGCGTATTAAGGATGACTTTGTTGCAATGTATGGTGGTGGAAAGGCTGCAACAGCTCCTGCTAATAGCCTTAGCAAGGAATTTGGGTAATTGTTACAGTAATGAGATAGTTTGAAATTCTTATTTGTTTTAATGAAACTGATACATGGAAGTGCTCTATTACAGACGAAAGTTAAAGGAACATATGCAATACTGCACTGATCATCCTGAAGAGATAAGCAAACTTTCAAAGGTGAAAGCACAGGTTTCAGAAGTTAAAGGTGTTATGATGGAAAATATTGAGAAGGTATGGAGAGTGTTGTTTAGCTTGTATGTTATGATAGTTTGAAACTTGACCTAGGAATACAATCTTTTATTGTTTTGATGAATCATTATATCGAGATACATAACCTAATTTCTGACCAATGATAATGATAAATTAATTGTTCTACAGTCCTCCAATCATATAAGTGTTTTCTAGGAGCCATGCTAGGATTCTCATTGATTCAGTTGCTGAGACTTGAAACTTGGGTTGCCTAGATTATAAATTCTGTGCCAAAGGGATGAATAGCAGGTATTCTAACATGAGAAAAGATGGTGGATGCTCGAACTTCTATGAGAAAAATTAATGCTAACTATGACTACTGAATCCTTTTCTAATCAATATCACGGAATTAAATGGACAAGTACAAAAAACATACGATGAATAGGAACAACAATATATCAAACTGTTTTTCAAACAGAATTTTTTGACTCCGAAATACCAGCTGTTCTTGAAATTTGAAAAACACAGAAGGCCAATCTGTTGGATAGCCTGTTCTACCTGCCCCTGGTTGAACAGTAAGTTATCCCGAAGTAAGTAATTTTTAGTTTCAATGCAGTGGAATTTATCACAAACGTTTTAAATTTAGCCTTCTAATAGGATGGAACTTACAAAATTAAATTGCATATTGGCTTATTAAGTTGTGTTTTCCCTTTCATGGTGAAACTTGAAGGAATGTTATATTATTTTTAGGGCAGAGCGCTTCTAATATTCATCTGTATCCTTTCGATACACTGATGCCTTTTCTCTTCCCTTTTCTTTTTTCCTGTTGACATGTGGTTTTCGTTATTTCCATTTTTTGGAAGTGTCTGATGAGAACACATCCTAAAATGGGGGAGAGATATTATTTTAAGCAAAGCATGAAAAGTTAAATTGAAAAGAAATCTTTCATTATTTGATGCGTCTTTGTGGGTGAATGCCATTTTGGCTTTTTTCTTTATTACAGGTTCTTGATCGCGGGGAGAAGATAGAACTTCTTGTGGATAAGACTGAGAATCTTCATCATCAGGTACATCTCTATCTCTACGCACTTGTCGATCCCACAGAAATTGAGTTGTTCAATAATAATAATCTCGACCTTAATCGAAACTAGATATGTTTGATGTGTTTTGTACTAAATTATAATCGAACTAATTTATGAATGCTATTATGAATGAATTGACTAAATTATATGTGAATTATGCTAGAATGTAATATGAAGTTTGAATGCAAAGTTTTACGAAGTTAATATATAAAAAGTGCACTAGGATCGCAAATCACCAAGCAAGTTCACTTTTAAACCTAATTTCACAAACTGACAACACGATAAATTAATTGAAGAATCAATGTTCCTAACCTATTCAATAATCTCTCTCGAGTAGTATTGAACATATTCTTGCATACCATTTGACTATATCTCTATGACAAATGCAAATATACAAGAATGCATGAAATTTTGTAAACACTTAAAGATTCACTTAGAGCATAGCGGTATATTACTATTCCCTATTGGACCCTACGATGATTTATACATTGTCGAATCTATTTCCCTTATTTCAAATGCATGAAATAAATCACAAAACTCACACAATCATGTGCACATAATTATGGAGAAATTAAATTGCATATAAATCATTCAAAATCCAACAATCGTGTTTTAATGTCAAAATTGCAAAACAAGGAATTAAAAGTTCACATTGCAAGGATCATCGTTCTCCTAGTACAATAAAAATCTAGCCTAGCATGGATAAAAGAAAAGAACAATAAAAGTATTTAGAAGAAGACATCACCTTATTCTTGAATTAAGATCTTGAAATCTTGAATCTTGGGATGAAAATCTTCTTCTTGCCTTCTTCCTTGTTGTTCTCCAATGTCTTTTTTTGTGTTAGAATGTGTAACCCTGGTTTTTTGGACGTCGTTAGGGTTATATAGAAGCCCAAGATATCTTTCCATATTTGTTTGAGTCGGAAAAAGAAACTGAAAATCTCGCGCCCAGATTTAACCACGCAACCGCGTGGTTAAAATCCATGTGATCGCGTGGAACTTGTGTGGCGTCTTGAATTCCCCGTATTAGCCTCATTTCTTCTTTCTCCTTCTAGCATTTCATGATACTAGCAATTTGTAGCTTAGCCCGTTTTCAGCTCAATTCACCATTCGTTGCAACTTTTGGATTATTGCACTTTGGTCCCTGAACTTTCGTTCGCTTCTGTTTTGATCCTTTCTTGCTCGTGTTCACTTACTTTTCGTTATTTCCATCGATATTGGCCTGCAAACATAATTTATATAGAATTAAGTCATATTTCAACGTAATTACAATCAATTGTCCATGTTTTGTGGCCTAAATAAGTGCGCAAAACGTACTTATCAATGTAGCTACAAATGGCATGATAAAAAGGAATTCAAATAGCTAAACATTAATAGTGCATTTGAGCCCCATTTTTATTGAAGCATTTTGGAATAGTAGATTTATGGAGAATGTGTGGTTACAAAATAAGAAAAAGTTTTGGATTTGCGTGTTATTTTATTTTATTGAAGAATGTATGGTTGAAAAGAAGAGAAAAAAAATGTATTTTGGAAATAATGGGGCTAAAATTATTGATGAGAACAATATTTTGAGCATGTTTGGGAAGTGTTTATAAATATTTTAAATTATAAATAATTAGAAATGAGTAGTGAATAAGTGGGTAGTACTTATGGGTTCTCGAAATGCGTGGATAAAAATTGAATTGGGTGTTTAGAAACATTTTATAAACATGAGCCATACATAGGCTTAGTTTTTGTTTTTGAGAGTGGTTTTTCCTTCTGTGTTATCACTTTTCTTCTTTTCTTGGATGAGTTTTTAATGCCTGCTCTTTCACTGCAAGAGGAATGTGAAATAAATTGGATGCGGAACTGTTAGCTCTGATACATGCAGATCTTATGCAAAGAAAGAGAAGACCAAGGGAAGAAGAATAAGAAGAATTTGGGAAGGAAATCTGTAATTCAATGTCAATATCTATAATGGCTGAATACAATGAAATCCTAGGTTCACTTTTATAGGGTAAAGAAGTTAAACTCACAGGAACTTTTAGTAAAATAATTTAGTGCATGTTTGGCAAACCTCAAAAAAAAAATTTATTTTTATTTTTTAAGTTGGTCAAACATACTTTTTATCTACACATTTTGTAGGACCAACAACTTACTATAAATAGATTGTGTAGGATCGAAAGCACTTAAGAAATTTAAGCTTTGCCAAGCATGCACTTATATTGAACTCTATTTTAAGATCCCATCTCTCCTAATCCATGCATTTATTCCCCATGAAATAGTTATTATTCCTATTACTTCTTTAGACTTCAAAACTAAATTTTGAATTAAAAAATGTACCAACAATAGAATGAAATGGGAATGTTGTGTGCCTCAATGGTAAGGCGCATCATCAATATAACATCATTCTGCAGACATTCCTAGCTGACTTAATTATTTTGTTGAAACAGGCACAGGACTTCAGGAACACTGGAACAACACTTCGGAGAAAAATGTGGTTGCAAAACATGAAGATTAAACTCATTGTTTTGGCCATTGTGGTTGCCTTGATCCTCATCATAGTTCTCTCTGTCTGCAAAGGGTTCAACTGTGGAAAATGAATTTTATCTGGCTACGACAACTCAAATCGTTTCTGCTGATCTTGTTGCTGAAGCCTCTGATTTGATTGACTTCCAAGAAATCTGTTATTACATGTATGTATGAAAGTATCTGTAATTTTCATATATTGCTACAAGAACTCCCTTTTTTTTTTTTCCCCCTATCAGAAACAATAAAAATCAGTGGTAATTATATTACACTCATAAATTGTGTATTTGCTAACAGTTTGTTGAACTTCTCGAGCAGACTGAGCAGTATATGCACCTTTTGCTTCTCCTGAACTGTTGTTTCGTACTATCATTTCGGGTTCCTCTTCGACTTAGTTTGGTTGTATATGTCCTTTTTACTGCTTTGCATAAGCAATAAAGCAAAGTTGAAATTCAGTTTGATTACAAAGTTAAATGATTAATATTAGTTCGATTTGGAGTTATCATCCGACATCAGTAGAAATTGTAAACCGAACAAGATTCATAACAAAACTATGAACTTTTATTTCCAGTCACGATTAAGTTTGGTCAATTTCCTGTTTTAATTTGAATTCAATTCGTGGGAACGCTGATGTTACAAGAATCTCCGTTTGTCCACAACATGACATTGCATAAATGCAGTATACAATCTTTAAGCCTTTCCTTGGCTCATGTTTATAATACTAAGTCATTTTATCTACACATTTTAACATAAGTATATCTACTTATTTACCATCCATATTTATTTTCTTATCTACATTAAAGTCAAAGAAACTATTCATTTGACTGGTCTAATACGGTGCAATTTTGCAAGCGTACTAAATTGTTTTTTGTATTTTTTTACTCTACATGTAAAATTATGTCGTTTTCATTTTTTTTTTTTTAATTGTTGACGGAGAACTCGCAGTCGTTACCCTTCAGATGCGTACTAGATAAACTCTCGGACGTACACAATAGCCTACAAATTACGCTAGTCAGGTTAACCATATTAGACAGACTCGATGCAACAGGTTCGACTGAGAAAATGTTAGTAGGAGAAATCGAATTCGTGATCAAAGATATCGTTTTCAATTCTTGATCAATGGGATTGTGGCATGTCCATTACAATTTTGATAAAAGTTGATGAAATGTGTAGTTGAAAAGTTGTGTCTATCATAAAATATGTGGTTAAAATTATTTTTTGACTTTAATTTAGAATAAAGTTTGAATTTTTATTTATACTAAACAGGGGCTTAAATAAAAAATAAATAAAAAAATTATGTCAATAATATCATTAAAAAATAAAATGCATTTGAAAATAATTGTTGATGATAGATAAAAATTACAAAATAAAACTTTACCATTTCTATTGACGGATTTGGCTAGCGGCGTAACCTGTCAATAGTTGCTGATATTATGGATGAAGTTGTAATTAATAGTCACTAGTAGGGGTAGACATTGTTCTATTTTATTTTAGTTCTAAAATAATCGAACTGAATCATGAACCAATAGTTTTTTTATAATGGAATCAAATGAGTATATTTAAAGATATGGAACCAAATCGGAATCGAACAATTTGGTTTTGATTCTAGTTACATTACTAATTGAGAAAAAAAAATAAAGAGAGAACATGTGAACAAGAATAATCGATGGTTGAGGTTTCAATTTCAAAAATCCATGGACGGTGGTGACTAAGCGTGACGACAGACGGCAGGCGATAGTTGGTATCCATATGAAAGTTGGTATATAAATTGAAAAGGAGAGAAATGAGAAATGAATTAGAGTCCAAGTCTTCAAAATAAATTAAGATCTCTAGTCTCTATAATGAAAAATAAGAAACTGAAGGTAAGATGACATTTTTGGTTTTGTTCTTGGTTCTAAAACTAGAATCGAATTAGAACCAGAATCAAATGGTTTTTAGTTGTAAGAATTAAAACCATTATTTTTTTCTTCATATAGAACTAAACCACTCGATTTGATTTGATCATTTTGTCCACCTCTAATCACTAGTGGAGGTTGAATTAAAATCACACCTCAGCAACACAAGTTTAGGGCCTGTTTAGTTTGTAAAGTCTCAAAAAATTTCGTAAAATAGAATTAATTATTTTATATGCTATTTTTAATATTTTGGAAAGTTGGAGGATTAAAATGATATATGTGTTAACTCAATTTTATATGGGTCAAATATTTAGATTTCAATAGAGCGAAAATAAGTATATCAGTATTGAGCTCGTTAGATAGCTCGTATTTACTCAAGTATATTAGACACGAGAAAAAGTTAAATCGGATAAATTAAACCCAAAATATTACAGCTTATAGTAGTTATTATTTGATTTTGATTTAAATAAAATATTATATTTAATTAGGGGTGTGGCCACCTATGGGTTAAATATAAAAACTTGCTTGGTGTACATCATTGTACACAACAACATACACAGTTCTCTCACATTGAGGGGGGTCACAAATATTTTAACTACTATGGAGTCCCTTCAATGTGAGGGGTCTGTACATTTTTACAATAATTAATATTGTACAAATAGATAGACCCTTAAATATATGGGTTAAAACCCTTTACCAGGGCCTATGTGGCCCTTGTAATGTGGCAGGTTCCTAAATGAAAATATGCCGATTTTGATTTATTAGTTTTGTTTTTTGACATTGGATAGGATTTGGTAGTCACGTGTAGGTTGGATATGAGTGAAATAACTTTTAATTGTATGGAATATTGGGATTAAGACTTTTGGGTGGGCCAGGGGGCGGGGGGAAACACGACATTTTTTTGACTTTTAGGTCTATCAAAATTCAATTTTCATTTTCAATTTTAAATACTGTGCAAAAGTACTCATTATCTATCCTAAAGCAAAAAAAAAGAAAAAGAAGAGAGTACAAATATGTACACAGCGGTAGCAACACTATAAGTCAAAAATAAAGATTTCGAACATGATATTTATTTTACCTTTCAAATTTATTCGATCTAACGAGTTAGGATAACAAGGTGCGGCTTTTTTATTCTGTTTAAATTATTTTCGTGTTGTTGAATTATTATATTTATAAAAGTTAAAGATGTGATATGATAAGTATGGTATGATCATCCAGTATCAAAGATATGATATGTATTGAGCTTTTATCGATCCCTAAATATATGATGACAGTATAATTTTTTGACATGTGATTTAAATATTTTATTCGGGATTACACCATGATTTTTGTGTCATATTGAGTATTCTCATATACTCACTCATTTTTCCTACTCCTCACAAGTCAAAGCGAATCGTTGGTTGGCGGGCGATAATGTACAATCGTGATGCAAAGATTTATAGAACTCAATAAATTAAATCCAATGTAACGTGTATGTGGATTTTATTTACAGCATTTATTTTAGTTTTATTATTACGTGGATTTTGTTATTTAGGATTTGGAACGTATTTTATTTGGCTATGCTTTTTATATATTTTATTTAATATTGGTGAAACCAAAAATTTCATATTGCGATGTTTGATATATTTATTTAATTATTGAATGAAACTTTTAGCAACAATTTAAATCTTAAATTTTGAGGGCTTCTTTTGTAGTGAAATTCCTGACATCATGAGATCAAATAATGAGTAAAAATCCATCTTGGCCACCCAATTTATAATAGTCACCGAGGTTAAAATTGTTACAAATTTTAATTTTCAATTTGTTTTGGGTACATCATCCCGTTAAATTGACATGTTGAATATTCATATTTTTCTAAGGATAAATTGGTAAGGTGTGTTTTCTTAAATAACGATGACGTTATTTGGTAAGTCAATAACGATGACGTTATGCAATGTATTAAGTTCTAATATCGGTTACGTAACTTAAACAAAATGAAAGTTGGGACAGTTAAAAATGGATTATTACAATAAATTTCACTGTTAGTTAAAAATGACCAAATAAAAGATAAATCTTCATTTGGACAATATATATTTATTTTGATATAATATTCTAACGTTTGCATGCGCCGAAAGAAAAATGAACTTTATTATATATGCATATAATTTAAAATTTTCATGCCATAATCAATTACCAATTATGTTTCTCTCATTACTGAGTAAATAAATTTCTGTAAACTAAATTAATTAAAATTTATACTCTCGAGTCAAATTTGAGTTATTTTCCGAGTTTGGTTGTCACTCGGATTTTATAGTACGAAATTAATATTCTCCTGCTCGAATTTATTTAGTTTAAATTTTGAGGAAAATCAATCTGCATTCCATATTTTAAAAAATGGCTAAATCTCCTTTTATGTTGCAAGTCCAATGCAAAATGAATTGTATGTCAAAAGACAAATTTAATAAATTCGACAATGTTTCCTAAATTCAATCAATAATGTCAATGAATCCTCCTTTAGATTGAATGGAATAAGTGGTTCTTAATTTATTTCATTTGTTACCAAGAGTTCCGTGTACAAAATTTAATTTCAAGGATGCACCACTGTGTTTTGGTACATTCTTCAATTCAGGAAATAATTTTAATTAAATAAATCTAGCAGTAATAAGGAAAAATAACTTTTATTTCACTATAAAATTTTTGCACCCGATAATTCTCAATTAATGAATAGGGACAACCTTAAATGAAAAAATAAATAAAATAAAATAGGGTCCCAGTCCGGCGTGACCCTTTTTTTAATATTTAAAAAAATAATGAAATTGTCCGCATCCACACCACACGTGCTGTGTGTGGGACGTTTGCCTTTAATTTGGACATCCACCATGTCCATGGACTTGAACCCTAACGCACAATGACGCGCGGCATCCCAATTCACTGCCACGTCACTCTGAAATAAATGTTGATGCTGAAAGAAGATTTTGTATTTATTATAACAATAATAATGCAGTTCCTGAAACAAGATTGTGTATTTATTATAACATATTTATATCTCAACAAAATTTGATTAACATTTACCTAATCACTGTATCAAAATTTTCCAAATTCACTAAATTTTAGCTGTACGCTCAGAATTGTATTCCCTTTACATATTTTTATTGTCTCTATCCACAACCAAATTCTTAAATAGATACTATAAAACCTATTCACTCTCCTCTTCAAAAAAATAAAAATTTGATGGCAATTGAAAAAAAAAAAAAAAAAAACATCTGAATTTCGTACCTTCGCAAGTTGTCCGTCAAAGGTATATGCTTTCAAGTTTAATGAATCTTGGTTGGTTGTTTCTAATATTTACAAGTTCATAATATTTCAGAGGTTTGATGAATCAAGGTGGTAGCGGTTTAGCGTATATGCTACAGAAGGGTTCATTGGGCGTTCCGGCTCTAGGAAAACGAACCAAAGATTCAACGGACAGATTTTACGCTGCCACATCGAATAATCAGTTCTCATCAATCATCGGCGACGATGTCAACAACATTTTTAGTCAAGTCCAGAATTACCAGTTGGACATTGATAGCATCTTATCTCAGCATGTAAGGCTTTATTTTGATAATTTATGTTACAGGAAATTATTCTTCACCACTTTTTAATTCGCAGACAAAGAAGATAAAAATAGAATTGGAAAGGAGCCAAAACCATCATGCCAAAATGGTTGTTGCAGCAATAAGAGAAGGTGTAATGAAGAAACTGAACGAAAAGGAGGAACAGATTCAGAGAATGGACAGGTTCAATTCAGTTCTTCAAGAAAGATTGAAATGTTTGTTTGTCGAAAATCAAATGTACAAAAATTTGGCAGAGACAAATGAGGCAATGACCAATTCTTTGCGTACCGACATGGAACAAATCCTAAGGAATGTTGGCGATGGTGGCTGAAGGGCTGTGGCGGAGGATGCCGAGTCGTGTTGCGACAGTAACGCGTGCGAGAAAGAGAGCAAGATGTGCAACAAGTGCTGGAAAAAAGAGTCGTGTGTGTTGTTGCTGCCGTACCGACACCTCTGCCTGTGCGGCAGTGGGTCCAATCAACTAAAAGAGTGCCTAGTATGCAACACTCATACGAGTGCAACATTGAATGTTAACATGTCGTTTTAACATATTTTCGTCATCCATATTAATTAGATGGGAAGAAAAGAAAAAGTAATTTCTAGGATAAATTTTAAGGAACGTAACCGTTTATTCTTGCCATTGCAAATTTACAGATTTATTTTAAACACCTTTATTAGGATTACAAAATTATCATTTTCTATTGTTCAATAGATAGAAAGAGATATGTTATTCAAAATCACTGATTTCAATCATCAGTTTATGTGACAACTGCAAATTCAATATCATATTATTCATTTAATTGAACCTATTAAGTATTGTCAATAGAATGGTGCTAAATAAAATTATTCAGGCAGTAAATTCTAGTGTTGGTTTTGTTGACATCATTACTATGGCCTATGCATTATTTTGTCCTCCCAAATTATAAATTAGGCAGATAGATAGAGTGCATATTTTTATGAGTAATGTTAGAGTGTATATTTTTATGAGTAATGTTATTTAGTATCATTGATATTAAACATCAATTTAGGTGGCACTAAGTGTCATTAAATGAATTATGTAATTTTACATTTAATTGAATCTATTACATAATGTCACATAAACTGGTGTTAAATCACATCGTTCTATTTTTGTTGTACCCATGTTTTAATACCTTGTACCAAAAACTTATGCACCACCAATCAAACAGATAATGTCAAATAATCAAGAATGTATTACGCTTTTTACAGTTAAATTCCTAAATAAACAACTTAGTGATAAATAATTGATCACTGTACGAGTGTACGTCCATACCCCAACTCAAATATGAAAGACTAACAAAATATAAATTATAAATTATAATACATGTTGATGTACCATGCATGACATGACAATTAAAATCCAAGAATTATCACTTACCCCTCACTAATTATATTATATATATATATATATATATATATATAATACTTGTACACATATTTTGTACACCTTGAATTATACTCTTATATGTCAAAATTTGGCCATATATTGAAAAAATTGTTGTTAAAATCAATACACCTAAATTTGCCAACTCGTCAAGATGTCAACTAATGTATCAATCTTTATCTACATGTAGTATGACCCAAATTTTTGTGGCCAACCTTACACATGCTTCTAGAGCTACTCGTTAGCTACGACATCTGATGAATTACCAATCAAATTTTAATTCTAATGGAAGAAAGGAAAAACAATGACAACTAGATCAGACGGTTGGTCAAGTCGTTTAATTAATTGGTGCATTGAAATTGGGGATAATGGGCTAAATTTTTTACCAGATGTATTCACAATGAATTTGACACTTCTAATTCACATATTAAAATGAATGAATAATGACACGTGTACATTTTAAGGTGTACACACGGGGTTACACTCTCCTGGAGATCCACATATATTTTATTACGATTTTGCTATTGGTACATCAAATTGTACTTAAGGATGTACACTCTCCTCACATAGGAGGGGGGTCCACTCAAATAAAATAATCGAGTGGGTCCTCCATGTGAGAGGGGGGACACCATTATGTACAAATCTTGATGTACAAGTAGCCTTTTTTATTTTATTATATGTGGTCCTTCAATGTGAGGGGAGTGTAAACCTGCGTGTATATCATTATATACACGTAACATTACCCAAAATGAATAGAGTCATTGTTTGGCCATTAATTGGAAAAAAAATGTTTACAAGAAATTTAGTGTTTCACTCAAGGTCAAACATGAGATTTTGAGTGCCCTGTGTGACATTTTAGAATGATGTCCCTTTCGTTTAATTAAAAAATACATAAAGAAGAAAAATTATATTTCAATAATATTATTTCATTACAAAAATATGGTATTTAATTTTTTTTTTTTTATATGTCGTGAATAAGAAAAGTACAAGTAAAACTTAAAAATACCTCTCGAACTTCATCAAAATCCGTATGTCATCAACAAAGAATCATCTAAGCCACTAACCTCTTCGTGTAATTTCATGTAAGCAAACCTTAAAATCAAAAAGAGCAAATACCACGAGTAAACCTTGAAATGCAGCAAATCATGTAAAAATATTTGTTTTAGCATTTCTAGAAGTAAACTCACTAACTGAACTTTCGTAATCAATATGTTCTAACAAATCTTGTTCAATAGATATCAAAACTAATTTATTCATTCGTTCTTGTAACATGATTGATCACAAATAACATTTTAATAACTTTAATTTTGAAATATTTCTTTCGACAGATGCAGCGGGAGCATAAATTTCAATAGTATTCAAAAAGCAATCTAATCATTTCAAATAAGTCAATATATTTAGTGCAAGCAGTAAAGACTAACCGTAGACTTTCTTCTTTTCTCTGTTTAACTGTTCTTCATAGGTTAAAGAGTAGAAGAGAGGTTTAGGGTTAGCTTTTTGCTCATCACTTTAATCATTTGGATTATGGGTGGCTTATTGTTTTGCTGGGTTGATAATTGGTTAATGAAGCTAATTAGATAATTTAATATATTTTTTTTCTAAGGGTACAACAGAGCAATCGATGTCACAAAGATGAGGCAACAAGTGACTATTTAACTAATTCAATTTTATATCTATGCGAATCAATTTTAGTTAAACAAAATATTGGTTCTAAAAATTCATCTAACGACAACAATAATTAGTATATGTGTCTCTACACGTTATACTAAATTATCAAATTTTAACATGTGGTCTAAGTCTATAATTCACCTCTCGATTCATAATATATTCACAAAATCATTGAATAATTGGCCAAAGAATTCAAAGCATTAAGTACGTAATTAAAATCAACATATGCATTTAAAAAACTTGAATATTTAAATAAAATAAATAAAGTGTCACACATAGATTACCATGTTTGCCCTAACTATGAATTTAGTTACTCATAATAATGAAAAAAATAAATAAAAAAAAATATAGAGTTCAAAATCGTGTTTTGAAATTTTTATCATGGAAAGAATTGAATCTTGCACAAAGAATCTTTTTCAACTTCAAAAGTCTTAAAATTCTAAATTTTGCTCTTACATCTTGATAATTATGTGTTTTTCTTCCTTGACTTGCTCTCTAATTCTCCAAGTTGCGTTCTATGTCTCTCAATGTGTGGAACCCTCCTGAAAAATGTCAAAAACTTGTATTTATACTCATCCTCACGTTTGTGTGGAATGTAGAATTTTTAGGTCTTCTAAACGGTCAAAAAACGTGACCTAGAGACACCTAGGCACCTTGAAGACAGAGAGATGGCACCATGATGGTAGCTGCGGCGCCACTTCTAGGGAAAATTTCAGCACTGCACATCTTTGGGTGTATTTATCATAACTTTCTCTTCCAATATCTGATTGAGACGATTCAAATTAAGTTGTAAAGATAAATCAAATGACTATAATTTTACTAGAAATATCTCTTTTCCAATTCAAACATTTATTATACCAAAACTGGGTCTCATTTTTTTGGCTGAAAATCTAAAACATCATTGTACGGTTGAAAATTGATTTATGAAAATATTTTAGTCATATTTTAATCCTTTGGACTTCTAATTGCATCTAATTAACCCATAGCATTCTCAAATCTCCATCGTGAGCTCAAACACAACTTTTGAGTATTTAGAGTTTAGTTCCCAAACTTTGAATCTTGCATCTTTTTTCTTTTTTTTTGGTAATTTTCGCTTTCTTTTTTTCAATTTCACTTCTATTTATCGAGTTTCATATAATAAACGAAATATACAATAAATTAGGCTGTAATTGTTCAAAGGAATTATTAAATGTCTATATTTTTAAATCCAAATAAATGTATAAAATACACTGATGAGTCTTTATTTTATATAAAAAAAAAAAAAAATTAGTGTTGTTTGGAAGAAATAAAAGATGAATATGGATCTAATTTTACAATCTTCTAGATTTTTTGAAATTTCATTTTCGTTTCAAAATGAAAACGTAAAATATTCTTTAGCTCCTATTTAACAATCATTCTTTCAAAACTCTTTATTTCTCATAATCATTACATTTACACAATAAAATATTTTACACGTAATTCAAAAAAAAAATCATTACTTTTTAACCACACATTCTCTAAAACATTACTATTCAAAACATCAATTTTTCAAAATAATGACCATAAAATATGGACTTAATTTTAGATTGGTTTCGAATGCTTTTATTTCATCTAATCTGTTGCATTTTGCAGTAAGGCAAATTGTGATGTCTTAAATCATGTTTCACAACCATTATTTTAAAAAAATAAAGTTTTAAATGGAGATTTTTATGAGAATGTATGATTAAAAAATAAAAAATAAATAAATTTTATTTACTTGTAAAACATTTTGGGTAAATATATGGTTGTAAATCTACAATATATTAAAAGTGGGGATAGATGAGAAACTTTTGATTACCAATTTTACCCTTACATATTTAGGTATATGTCAAATATACCTTCATTTATCCTTATATATTTAATTTTCCATTTTACCCTTATATTTTTATGTTTATGGTCAATAACACCCTTAAAATTAAATTTATTTCAACTAAATTCAATTATCATTAAAATTAAAATTATTTATTTTTTAAAATTAAGTCAATTAATTTCCACTAAACACTATTATTACTAATTATCAATATATGATTAATAAAAACTTATATAAAATAAAATAAAAATTAGAATAATACTACATATATAATTAACATTAAATGACATAGACTATTAAGTCAATTAATATTAATATATAAAATTTATAAATATAACAAAATTATATATACAATTAAAAAATTTTAAGCCTAATATTACATATTAAAAGAATATTACATTCCTAAAAGATTCCATTGAAAATAAAACATAATACAAAAAAAAAAATTATGTAAACTAACATTCGCTTGATAAGTATTATATGAAAAGTTATTTTCTAATAACCCATCAACTCATTAATCACCATTTAATTTTCATTAATTCGAGAAACTATGAGACAGAAAGTCATTTTTCAATGACCTAAGTGTGAATAGATGATAAACATTCGATTTTGCATTTTACTTTTACATTTTTATATTTATGAGAACTCCTTACTCTTCAAGTCTCAATTATGAATTTTTCGTCCGTAATCTATCACTCACAGATCACATGTTGAGTATGGTTTATAAATTGATTTATTTTTTATCTTACTTTTTCTAAGTAATTGTTGATATGTAATATGTTAGTTATTTTTATGATGATAGAAAAATCAAACGTGGTCTCTTTTGATTGGAATGATGGGCATTTTATATACAACACAACAACCTATTATTGATTTTTTATTTTTATTTTTTTGTTTAAGATAAACGTTTTAGTCGTGTAAAATATGTTAAGATTTATTATATTAGATAGTTAGTTTTGGATTTATTATCTTTAGTTTCGAGGAAACAAAAATTCTAATGCCACATTATCACTTGAAAAGAATTTATGTACGCGTTGTTAGTCTGAAAATTAGTTTGGTGTCTATTGAAATTTGTATTTTGTTCACTTAAACATTGGATAAAGAAAAAAAAAATCAAAATCTAAAATTAGATTTTCCCATATTTCGAGTGATCATATTCTCAGGATTTTTAATCTTTACAATTTTGATTCATTATACATTTCCATAGAATACTTGATATTTTTTTAGTTATTAATTATATTGATTATAGTCATTCTCGTATTCTCGTAGTATTATGACTAAAAAAAAATCTAATTGTTTACTACATTATGACTACTAATCATTAAGAAGGCTCTTGAATACAGTCTCCCAAATTTATTTTTTTAATATTGGGTTTTTATACAAAACTATAGTTAAATATTATTTATGTAAATTATTTAATCGCGTAATCAAATAGTTAAAGTTTTATGTCCCATCCAACAATTTTTTGTTTAAGTATTTTGATATTTTGCCCCTGTTTGAGGGGCATTTTTTAGAATATTTGTAGAAATTTTTTGACCGTTGCTTGTCCAGCTGAGTTCCACATGTTTGTGTTGAAGTCAAAAAATTGTGAACTGATTTGACAAGCAATGGTTGAATAATGCATTTTTTTTTTTTTTGGACAAAAAAGGTCCCTTAAATAGGGCCTTTAAAATTTTGTAAGCATCTCAAAAGTTTTTTTTTTTTTTTTTGTCAATTATAACAATAGAACATTAGTCATATTATCATACTAAAAAGTGTATATTTTTAATTTTAATGTTGTTTTGATAAAAGTAGTGTTATACAATATACTAAAATTTGTAACTATCATTGATACTTATTAAAGTTATATTTTATATAAATACTACTAAAAATATTAACATTATTTAACACTGAAAGACTTTATAACTTTGTTTAAATTATAAATTCTTTTATCGTATTATACCATGTGCAAATCATGTGTAGAAAATTAACTTTTGATTTTATGTTTTTATCAATTATTTTTATAAGTTTTTTATTATCATCTCCTTTCAGCTTTCATAAGATTATTAGAAAAGAGGTGCATGTCTTCAATGATACAGAATCTAATTGAAATGAATCAAATATGTTTATTTGAATTCGGGCAAACCAAAGTAAGAGACTAAATGTGTGACTACCTTCAATAAATTAAATGACGCATAACTTTTTATATTTTGTGATTTTGGATATATTTAATGAATATAAATTACGCATCGATTTTTGCATTTTAATATTTACATTCATACATATTTTAAATTTTAAATTTAATTTGAGATATTAATATTCAAACAGATCAGTTAAAAATTTTATAACTATTTGAAGTTGTCATTCAAAATAAAACAGAAAATATAAAAATTCAATTTTATGAATTTGAGTTTGTCAGTTATTTGTAGAAATGATAGAATTTAGTAATTGACTTGCTTGCTAATTATCAATTCAATTCAATATTTCATAATTTGAAAATTTTAGTTTTTCATCTTCAATGTATTTTTTTTTTTAATATTTGATTCTCTCTCTCTTTCTCTCTCTCTCTCTCTCTCTTTGTGGAATCTAAATATAAATCAATTTTGTCAAGAGAAGTTCCTAAATACATTGTTGCCAAATGATATCCCACTACATAGTTATTATTGAAAAGAAATTGTCCAATGACGCTATTAAGGAATCTGGACTCATCCAACAATCTTTAAAAAAGAATAAGAATGATTTGTTATGATTTCAAAAAATATATTATTCATTCAGAAAGCATGTTGGACGCCATGCTAGAAAATAGGTTTTCCTCATACGTATTTCATTAACTCCAACAAATGATGTAGGATATACATTCAAATTCAAGAGAAAATAATTTTCAATGTATCTATGCTTTCAATTACCATTAACAATGCTCAATAACGAATAATGTATATTATTAGAATATATATTTCTGAACATATATTATCTCATAGGCAACTATATCTGGTGCCCTTTTTTTTTTTTTTTTTTTTTTGGAGTTTCAATGCAAACAATAAAAATTCTTGGTAAAAAGCATAAATAGAAATTAAAAAGAAGAAAAGTTGTAGGGCATCGACAAAAAATAGTGTACAAAAAAATGTTATTCTAATGAAAATAATACATTTCAATTTATTCAACATTTCACATTATATACATAATTTCATTAAAAAAAAGTATTATTCATATATATTCTTTTTAACAATTTAATCTCCTTTAACAATATCAATTACTTTAAAAAAAATATTATTAGTAATTAAAAAATATTACGCATATCATTCTTTCGATACATAAGACGTGCAACGCACGTGCTTACTGCTAGTAAGTATATAAAAGAATTTTTAAATAATAGTTATCAAATGTTTGGTGGATTGAAAATGACTTATTGGTACAAAACGTCTCTATGTTTGGTTTTTAGTGTGTAAAACATCCATACGTTATAAAGTTTTGCTTTTTCACCTCTATTTTCACGTTTCATTGTGAAAAAACTTCATTTTCATCATTTTTTCCAATTTCTCAATTAAAAATTATAAAATGACAAATATACCATCTTATTTAAATAAAACAAAAATAAAAAAATAAAGAACAAATTGCAATCATACTCCATTTTTTAAAAAAAAAATACAAATAAATTAAATTTTAAAAAAAAAAATCTTCATCAATCTCCCCCTCCCATCCCGTTTCCAACCCTTATCCTTACCCTTACCTTTACCCTTATCCCTACCCCTCACCTTCACCTTCACCTTCACCACGAAAAGAAACGAGAAAATAGATTGGGAAATACTAGAGGATGTAGAAATATTAAAATCCAATCTCTCATATTTTCTTACTAGAGGATGTAGAAATTCTTAGATCAATTTTAAGATTAAACAAAAGAGGGTTTTTCTTCTCATTATTGTCGGTGCCGTTGTTCTTGACTTCCACAAGATTTCTTGAACAGGGATGACTTTTCTGCATGTGGCGCTCATAGTCTTTGTGATGGGGCACCACATCTCTTGAGAACCTCCATTTTTTGACATTTGTTCGCTTGCACCTTTGTAGATGACCAGTCATCGCACTCAAACACCAATAATAAGAAATATCTTTTTAAAAACAACATCTAATTGAGTACCAAAAGTGTAAAAAAAAAAATCATCGAAGAAAAAGAAGAGTCAATGATGCAAACCCCGTAACAATAGTGACTACGAAACCCACAACGAGATTGATGCGGAACCCAAAAACGTCAATAAAACTCGAGTTGGACTTAAACCCAACAAAGTGAACCAAAAAATCCAACGATAACGATGATACGCTGAAACCCTTGATTACACATATGAAGAACTCGCGTACCGATTTTGAACACACAAGAAGTGATCTTGGAACTTCGATTTGTTGTTCAATGAAGAACAGAGGAAAAGCAAAACTTTCAGTTTTAATTCAATATGTCAAAAGTTCTAAAATAACAAAATGTTTAAGTATTTATACTAGAGCCCTAAATCTAGTAAAAAAACGTGCATAAGGTAACAAATAATGTCAAAATAGGGAAATAAAGTAGAATTCTAAGGAAATTTGGTCTCTTACCAAAATTAAAAAACTCGCTAAATTTTATAACAAAGCGGTCGCTTAGTTATATTCCAAGCGATCGTTTGGAAGGTCACTTTTGCCTCCTTTGAGTTTCGGTAAGGTCTGAGCGGCCGCTTGCCCTTTTAGCCTAAGCGATCGCTTGGCTTTTCCAGTAGGACTCTTTCTTTGGTTGCTTGTATCGTGTTGATCCACTTAGTTCCCGGCTTCGACTCCAACATAAAATTTGCTCCATTTTGCGTGCCGAACATAATTTCATCAATAGTGATTTTGACGAGCATCCCCAACGCCTTTTTGACTCGTTTGCTCTCGATCGCGTCATTACCCCTTCCTCAATAATCCACGAATCTCGATTTGAGCTTGTAATGGACACTCCCGCATCCTGGCTCATATCAGCCAATTTATAGGAATTGAAAGGTTTGGTGGTGTAGGATAGAAAAGATCAGTAGGCACATGAGTGAAAATGCAAAAAATTTGAAACATAGGAACGCTTTGCACATTAAAAATCAAACGTAGGGACACTTTGCACACTATAGACCAAAGGTATGCACGTTTTGTAGTAATAATCCTTATGATGGCTTGTCTTTCAAGCTTCTTCCTTGAGCAGATGTAAAATGATACCCCTTATTTGCAGCCAATTCATTCCCACTTGGGTTCACACAACAACGCAAAATCAACTTTTATTTACACAAGAAGAACAAAAAAAAGTGATTTAATTACTTGAGGATTTGAAGGCGGTGGCTGTGGCGGTGATGTCGGTGTCGCAAGGAGGAATACGTTAAAAGGTTGCAAATTTCTTGAAACCACTGGAGCGCCACTTCTGCCATGATTACAACTGGACCAATCACCATTAACACTGTTCTCCATATTCCTTGAAGACAAACTTTTTTTTAGAATTAGAAATTTACCCCCAAAAATTTATGGAATTTGAAGGACCCAAAAGTACTATTTTAAGTTCTTGGTAGGGGTAGGGGTAGGGGTAGGGGTAGGGGTGGGGGTGGAGTGAGGGAGATTGATTTTTAGTATTTCTACATCCTAAAGTATTTCCCAATCTGTTTTCTGGATTCTTTTCATGGACAGGGTCAAGGGTAGGGGTAGGGATGTGAGTGGATGGAAGAGGGAAGGGGAAGAAAAAGAAGATTTTTATTTTACTTTTTGATTATTTAATTTAATTTATTTGTACTTTTTTTGAAAAAGATAGACGACTTGTGGGGTTATTCTGGCCAAATTCCTTGAAATTATGAGGAGATTTTGAGTAATAATTAATGAGAATATTGTGGATTTTTCAACAGTATCCAAATTCGACAGTCTTGATGATAAGAAGTTGTCAAAAATTTGCCTCAAAACTCGCCAAACTTAGAGAGAGAAAATTTATTTTGTCAAGTTTTAATGATTTGGTCCTTAAAATTTTATGTTCACGTATTTTGATCCTTTAAGTTTGAATTAAATCATGAAGGTCTTTCGGTGATCGTTAGTGAAACCGCAAGTAAATTTAGTGATCGTTTCTACGAGTTTTAAAATTTAATGATTGTTATGTAATTTTCATGTAATTTTAGTGATTGTTTGTAAAATTAACTCATAAAATAAAATAATATAAAAGCAAATAAATGAAAGAAGATTTAAGGTGACGGCATGGAAAACGTGAGCAGAAGACAACAAGGGAGAGTGACATCATTCGTAACGTCATACGAACGACTTCAGCACTTTAATAAGGGTTTTCCCTTTAAGCAACACATGCATGATGCTTCCTTCGACTCTCCTCACCAAAATCAACTACCGACAAAATCTTTGGGCCCCACAATTTCATTTTCTTTTTATCTTTTTGCTCAAACCCACAATTTCAAATTCAAAACAACTTTACAATATATAAAATAATAGAGGGTGTTTGTGAGTGATTTTTGGGATAAAAATTGATTTTTAAATAGTGATATGATGAAAAATATGTGGTTAAAAAAAAAAAAAATTGATGTGATGAAAAATATTATTTTATTAAATAATGTGTGATTGAAAATGAAAATTGATTGAGAATTGATTCTCAAAATCAATACCAAACAAGCTGATAATGTGAAAATCGACAAAAAAAAATATAAAAATATATATAATTAATAATTGTATTTTAATTTTTACCATATGTTTCTTTAAAATAAGTAAAAAGCACGATGACTTATAAATAATTACTTTTTAGTAAATGGAAATATCATATGTGATATATGCGTCGCAAAAAATTAAAGAATAAAGATTGTTGACTAAGGTTAAATACAGGAAAATTGTGGACAGATTGAGTTGACAACATTTAGTTGGGTGTTTTTTTTTTTTTTTAAATTTTCAAATTGTCCATTCATACTTCGACAGGTGTCGCCCTATTTTTATCCCTGTTTTTATCCTATTTTTGTAACATTTCTGAAATTTAAAAACGAGGTTGGGTTCAATTTGCTACACAAAAAAAGTAACATTAAAGACGTTATTTCAAAAAAAATTAAATTGAAAAAATAGAAGTTGTCAAGTAAAGATCCTTAATATTCGTTATTAATTAATCATAAATTTATTTATTTAGTGAGATTATTAACTTAATTCGAAATCAAGAAATTCTATTATGTAAGAGATGATATCAAATTTTTACTCATCGAACAGTGCAACTAATGGTAGGATTAAGCTCTCTTTATATTAATTTTCTTTTATTCTAAATAATGATTGTCTCCAGTCATCTAATGTAGTCTGCTTGTCCAAATAGAAAAAGAGAAAAAAAAAAAAATATATTAAAAAAAAAGATTTGATAATGCTTATTTTTATTCCTCTATAATGCAATTGGGTCTCGAAAATACTCACCCATAAAAAATATGTTTGCTTCTATTTTCATACAATTTAGAAAAATATAATTAATATAGTTGAAAATATAAACAAATTCCTAATATATTCTTGTATAAATAATGATTTAAATATGAGTAATTCATATTTATTGATGACAAAGTTCATTAAATAATAATAATATATTGAAAAAATAATTATATTCCCAACATCTAAAATGACCTGCAAAAGAAAAACAATCATGCTATGCTTATCCTATCCCTTATCCTTTTATTGACTCGATTCCACTCGAGCACTCATGTAGAGATCGGGTCACACTCTATTAAATTTAATATTTTCATCCCTCATATGAGGGGACAGATAGGGTTGGGTAAGGGAGACGATAAGTAAAAAGTGTACAAAATAGCTTATTCCAAAGAAAAATAAAGGCAATCTATTATGATTTTACTCACCATTGACTATTTTGATCTTGCCGTGTGGACCTGCTTGATTTCTACGTTTGGTGAATTCTAAGCTTCTGCTCTTTTTATGTCTTTTCTTTGGATCTACCTCGATGCTTGATTAATTGCTCTGTTGCTGTAAATTCTCTATTCATTTCATTCTCTTTCAAATTATACTTAGGGAATTCATTGGATTCTATTGCCCATCACCTTATTCAGGGATTACGCTGGTTTTCCTCTTCTTTTGCAGTTTCTGTTCTTGTTCAGATGGTTGTTTGCTTATTTCTTTGTCGTGCCTGCTGAGATAGTTATCTGGAATATTTCATGGGTTGATGAAAATTTTGAGATAAACAAGATTTTGTATTGAAATTTTGGATTTAAGGGGAGTAATTTGTGTTCCTTCAAATTCTGCAGTCTACCTATGCTTATGTGAATTTTGCTAATTTTGAATGACAATATCTATATGATCATGCCCTCGTGCTTAATCCTTATGGGTCGTATAATTGGGGTTTGATATATTTGGATTTTGATTTTGTTATAGGGATAAATATGAATGAATTTGGGCCCTCAGAGGTAGGGGTTTGATGCTTATATAGTATTAATGGCGAGTCCAGCTGCACTGTCCTCATCGATTAGTTTCACGTCATCTTCTCATGTATCTAATGGCTCTATTAATAATAAAGATGCCCTTGGAGGCTCTGAGATGGGGTTCAATCTCGATATAATCAGCTTAAGTAAGCTAAGCACTAATTTGGAGCAACTTTTATGTGATTCCGATAGTGATTTCAGTGATGCGGATATTGTAGTTGAAGGCACTAGCGTTGGTGTTCACCGATGTATATTAGCTGCTAGGAGTAAATTTTTTTGTGATCATTTTGGAAAAGACAAGGGATCC
This sequence comes from Osmanthus fragrans, assembly GCA_019395295.1. Lineage (NCBI taxonomy): Eukaryota > Viridiplantae > Streptophyta > Magnoliopsida > Lamiales > Oleaceae > Osmanthus > Osmanthus fragrans. Next base: position 47,524,826 of record CM033341.1, on the reverse strand, counting down.
ATTGGGAAGGAAAGCAAACCGAAGTACTTTATGACGGACCTGTTGCCTTATGGCCAGGTAGGATATGAGGCTTTTCTTATTTTCTTGAGCTACTTATACACAGGAAAGTTAAGGCCATCTCCACCAGCGGTGTCAACGTGCGTTGATAACATATGCACCCACGATGCCTGCAGACCTGCCATCAACTTTGCTGTGGAATTGATGTATGCATCCACCATTTTTCAAGTTTCGGAACTGGTCTCACTTTTTCAGGTAAACTATCAGTTTCTAGTTGATTACCACTTAGCATTTTCATGTGATAGTCTGTTCATAATCTCTTTTGTGCTCTTCATTTCTAGATTATAAAGTGTATATTTGTAATTGTGTTTCTATAGTAACTTACTCAGATAATGATTATTCAGCTATTTTCAAGTCATTGTTGCTTTGAAGTGAAAATTTCTCTGGTTTCTAAATGATGCAATGACGCAAGGGCTCGACTAAATGTGCATTCAGAGCCACCCAAAAGCCAAACGCGGCATTAGCACGGGAATGGATTCGCAGACAATTTAACAATATAAGTGGCTGCGATTGTACATTCAAATCAATGCATTTTGTGGACAATGAACAAGTCAGTGGGCTGGAGTTAACATTTACATTGCTAATAGTAATAATAATAGCAATGACTTTATATATTTCTACTGGTAGATTAAACAATTAAAGAGCGTGTTTTTAAGTGTATTACGTACACTGCAATTTGGCAAGGGGGTATGATTTCAGGACCAATTCTTTCATCTGGAAACTGTTTGAGGAAAACCTTATTTATAACACAAACAACAAATCATGTGATCGTTTCTGTTTTTTTATGAGATCTTATCATGAAAATAAGTCTGTAATGGTGTAAAAGCTTAACCTCTTTTTGTCTTTAAATTTCTAACTTCAGCATGTAGTGTAAGTGCATCTTTTCCTTGACTACTTTCCTGCAAAATTGCCTTCATTCACAACCAGGGATAATATATCAATGTTAAATTGCAGCGTCGACTTCTCAACTTGGTCAGCAAGGCTATTGTAGAAGATGTTATCCCAATACTGATGGTCGCCTATCATTGTCAATTACCTCAACTTCTCACACAGTGTGTCCATAGAGTGGTACGATCAGACCTTGAGTCTGTTGCTATTGAGACAGAGCTTCCATACAACATTGCAGAGGATATTAGATTGCTCCGCCTTAATTCTCGGGCTGAAAATGAGGTATCCGTTGATCTCTTGCACGAGAAGAGAATTAAGAGAATACACAAGGCATTGGACTCGGATGATGTTGAACTTGTCAGGCTTCTCCTAACTGAGTCTGATATAACCTTAGATGAGGCCTATGCTCTCCACTATGCTGTTGCATATTGTGATCCTAAGATAGTATCTGAGGTTCTTAGTCTAGGTTTGGCTGATGTCAACCTTCGGAATAGGCGGGGTTACACTGTGCTTCACATTGCTGCTATGCGCAAGGAGCCATCAATTATAGTTTCTCTTTTGACTAAGGGAGCGATTGCATCAGAGATGACATCGGAAGGAATCAGTGCAGTTAGTATTTGTAGGAGATTGACGAGGCCGAAAGATTATCAGGCAAAGACGGAGCAGGGGCAGGAAGCAAACAAAGACAGGATATGCATTGATGTTTTGGAGAGAGAGATGCACAGGAATCCAATAGCTGGAGATGTGTTTGTGTCTTCCCTGACAATGGCTGATGATCTGCATAAGAAACTGCTCTACCTAGAAGACAGAGGTAACTTCCTTAATCTGATATCCTTGAACTGTATAGTCACTTCTAGTTTCTTAATCATTCCATGGTCTTATTTTCATAAATGATAAACCTTCATTTACGTTACTGAATAAACTTGCAATATTTAAAGACTGAAAAAAGGTACGATGTATTGACATTCTAGTTCAATATTTTATAGCCTTTGGTTTGATGTAAAGAGTTGCCTAAGAAATGGATATCATGAAAAGTTAAAAGTTTTTGAGGTTCATGTCTGTTAAAGTGTCCTAAGCAGGGGAGGCCCTCAACCTAAGTACCGAAAATAACATGAGATGCTCAACTACTACTTTTTATACTGTAAAAGAATATCAGACTCAAAGCAATGCATAGAAGCTATTTATGAGTAGTTCTGACGTGCAAAGAAAACTATTAAATTTGGTAATTATGTCGGTAAAATCAATCCGTCGGACTTGAGAAGATCATTCTTCACTATTGTGGTCAGGGGACCAGTAATAAAAAACCTCCCGAAGGAATTAGCTAAAAGGTTTATGAACATATAGATCCATGATGATTCATGCATCAGTATATTTTTTTATTTGCAGTAGCATTTGCACGAATGTTTTTCCCCACTGAAGCTAAGCTAGCTATGGAAATTGCACATGCTGAGACAACTTCTGAGTTAGCTGGCCTTCTATCATTAAAAGGTTCAAGTGGGAACTTGAGGGAGGTTGATTTGAATGAGACACCCCACATGCAGAACGAAAGGTTCCTCGCAAAAATGGAAACCCTCTCAAGAACAGGTATAACGAACTTTTAGATTTTTCCAACTCGTCAAATTTCACATTTTCATCTCAGCTTGCAAAATGTGGGTGACCTCCCATTTTAGTCTAATTAAATGGAATGACTCGTAAATAAGAATTACAACAAACTTTCTCCATTCTTCATGCATATGTTTATTCTTTAAAATAACCATAAAATATAGCATCACCCAAGTGTTCCATACTTTGATTGGGATTCCATCAAGACCTATTGTTTTTCTCATATTCATCTTCTTGATAGTCTCCCTCAATTCTTATAAGGTAAACTTGCAATAATTGGTTTTCTCGTCATCATGCTCTTGCTAGTCTACCTATGTTCTTCCACTCTTGCATGTAAATTGCAAAGCCTGTTTCTATTTCATTTCTCTCCTAAAATACTATTTCTTGCAAGAAATCTAGCCGTACTTTGATAGATTTTGCTGCATTAGGAGCAGTGGCAGAGGGGATGGGGGTCAGTGAGGGGGGAAAACTGTATTTTACATTTATTTTTAATTTGCAAAATTGACCGCTGGAAAATGTCTTTAATCAGTGGAAGAAAGAGAGAAGGTTTGAGGGGGTAAAATGTATGAAAATTGCACCATTGGTTCTGAATTTATTGCCTCTAGCAATTTAAAAGCATGTTTAAGAGTTGTTTATAAATGGTTTAAAAGAGGTTTGATCAATTATAAACAATTAATACAAAGTAGCCAAACGTGTGCTAAAATTTTCATTATAAGTTGTGCAATTGATCTATGACGATACTGTTTAAATCTATATTAGTCATCTAACTTGAAGTGAATTTGCTCTGTTTGATACATAAAAAGTTGAAGAGATTCAAAAAAGGGTCATTAGCACAAAACGTCTTTATTTTTCAATGTTATTGTGCTAAACGTTCTTACCTTCATTTTTTGACATTTTCACCCCTATTTGACGTGATGGCAGTTGAGTTGGGTCGTTGGTATTTCCCTCATTGCTCTCAAGTGCTGGATAGGTTTATGGAGGATGACTTGCCCGATCTATTCTATCTTGAGAAGGGTACTCCAGAGGAGCAGAGAATAAAGCGGACACGCTTTATTCAACTCAGAGATGAAGTCCAAAAGGCATTCAGCAAGGACAAATCCGAGCTTCACGGCTCCAGATTATCTTCGTCTTCCACCAAACATGGCGTAAATTACAAAGTCAGGAAATTGTAAAGATGCATTTTGATTTATGCATCTGAAATAATCTTGACAAATTATACTCTTTTGGATTGAAGATAGAATCTTAACTAGAAGTGGATGTTTGTGTAAATTTTGGAGGAAATAAACTTTTTTCCTAGTACAGGAAAGGTGCAAGCGTGAATCCTTACTAACCTTGTGGTGTTAAAACTGGTGCAAGAGATCTTTAAGGAAATGTTATATTGTTTGTCGGATCGAGGTAATAACTCTTTATTCTTAAAATGAATTTACCTTCCACTGGTTTTTATTGTCAATAGCACCGGGGGACTTGGTCTGAAACCCACCACAAGGCACTCACAATTCACTCTCCTTCCCATAATGAAGTGAATATTAAGTTAAATAAGCTCACTTAAGACTTCAATTTTTTATTGAATCAAAAATAGTTTTGGACAAACAAATATACTATTATCATCTCATAGCATAGTGGATGGATAAAATCGATTTTGCAAATCCTATTGAAAAATGAGCGTTCACCAATTTTTGCATGCCATTTTTCCAAGAATTTTCTTTTCTTTTCTCCATCGTGCGTGTGATACCATACAACTGAAAGCAAAAATATTAAGTGGCATGTAAAGGGCAAAAGCTGCCGAAATAATAACCCTCCCACTGAGGCCAATAAATGGCAATTTTGTAATGGGATCTGTTGTTGACTGGCCTTTTACCAATGACCAGTCCTTTTAGGCATAGAAGTAGTTTTACTCACTAGTATATCCATTTAACTTACAACCGGCAAAATCACCTGTCGAAACTGCACACCATAACTTTACATGCATTGTCTTGTTTAGAGACGTCAACACAAGTTAATTGTTCGATTACGAACAGAATCAGTTTATCTTTATAAATAAGTGAAGGTCTATATAAGTATTACCTCGATTATTTTATAGTTGTGATCGATATACAATCGGTTTATCAATAGAAACTTAATCATGTTGCATTGCATTCAATCTTGTATAAAGGCACATCATATGACACGAATATATCATGATAATCAAAATCTATACAAACAATTGGCTAATAAATCTCTCTATATCCACCTACGTTATTAAATTAATCAATTAGATTTGTGGGAAGCCAAATAATTGATAGAATTGGTGAGTTTGTTGATGGCTTCAACCAGACCGTTGATGCCTTGTCTATTTATCTCAGCCTTAAGACTCCTCAATTTGCAGTCTTCTTTGATGCAAACTCAGAACTTCTCTGTGACTTCTTTCTTCTCTTTCTTCATTTGATTGAATGGCTTCTGCTATTATGAAAGCACTCTTTGAGATTGCTGATCCAACTTCATGTATGCTGCCACCACTGCTTCCTTCTCCTCCTCCTCCTTCTCCTTCTCTTGGATGGTGAATCTGAATACTCAGTCGTAGCCAAACCTATGTTATACAATTTCTTGAACGAGCTTAAACTGTTATACAGGAACTCACATTCAAGTTATACCCAACTGCAGGTGAGAAATTTACTCATTTTTCCCACAAAAGCATGGCATGTGGAAATTTTAGAAATGAGTATGTTGAACTGCCTCGCCTAAAAGGTAAAAACCGCAAGAAATGAACCATATCAACTCTCACTCGCCAAAATGTAGAAACTTAAATTCAAAAATGAAATCAGGGCTAATAGGATATGTGATGGAATTATGGATCTAAAGTTTTATCATTAAAGCTCAAATATTTAATGTCAAGGAGAAGGTGATGATCAGATTTTACATAGCAAAAATAAGAGCATAAATTCTGGTTTAAGGCTACATTGTTAATGTATTTTCTTCTTCTAATTTTCGGGTTATACAAAGGCCATATATATAGATCAATCTACAAGACATTATACAAGATATTTTACCAACTATTTTATCTACTATTATACTACTCTTACACATTTGACAATGTTTTACTTGTAATAGACCTTACTAACTTGTACTAACTATAAAATAGCTTAAACTTTTACATCATTACATAGTTGGACAATAACAAAAAATCTACAACTAAATACAAACCAAAATATATTTGTTTGGTTGACAACAAAGTGTCACCATAACTTCAACACTCCTCCTTGACACTTTTGTTGGAAACCATCAAAAAATTTCTTCATGTTTTTGGTGACTAAAAGTTTGAATATCCTTTGTTTTCCATTTGATCCGACACTCATGGTTGCAACTCTCTATCGTAGTTGATCAACTCTTTTAGTTTTAGATCAACCACATACAAAAAATCTTCAACCTTGCATCTTTTCTTTCCTCAGTAGTTTACCAGTTTTGAGCTTTACCAGATTTTCATTGAGCTTACCAGATTTGGATTCAACTTACCGGATTTTAGCTTCACATACTGGATTTCAGCTTACCACACTGTGAGCTTACCGTATTTCAGCATTTCATGCATACCAGATATGAGAAGAAATGAACTTACCGTATTTGAAGATACCGGTTTTAGTTCACTTACCGTATTTTACTCAAAAATCAATACCGGATTTTGGAATACCAAATTTCACTTAAGTGTAAATACCGTATTTGGCTCTTACCGAATTTCACTCAGCTTGCATACTGTATTTCAACTTCTTCATCTTACCGGATATTAGTGACTTATCGTATGTGCGTTTTTCTTCAAACTTACCGTATATGCAAGCCATTTACCGATTTTTCCAAGTTTTTCGGCCATTTTCATCACCATCTGAGAGCTTCATTTTCCCATAGCTGCTACTGATTTTTGGCTTACCAAATATGGACTTTTTCACTTGAGCATATCATATGTGTCATTTACTTGAGCTTACTAGATTTTACACTTTCTTGCTTAATCGGATTCACTCCTTTTCTGCACATACCGTATATTCTCATCTTTCTCATCATATACCGTATTTCAACATGAGCTTACTGGCTTTCAATCTTTTTCCAACACATACTAGATTCACTCTTGTTTTTTCATCACATATTGATTCACTCCTTTTTTAGCTCATACGGATTCACCCTTTTTTTTTATCACACACCGTATTTTTCTTTTCCTTCAACATACCCGTTTCCATCTGTTTTTCAACCCTTTTTCAGCTCATGTTCTTCTTCTCTCTTTTCTAGTTTTTTCACTTCTTTCAGCACTTTTTTTGCACTTTTCTAAGATCATTTGAGCTCTGATACTACTGATGGAATTATGGATTCAAAATTTTATCATTAAAGCTCAAATATTTAATGTCGGGGAGAAGGTGATTATCAGATTTTATATAGCAAAAATAAGAGCATAAATTCTGGTTTTCTAGTAAAAAATCAGAGGAGAAGAGAAGGTTTAAGGCTACATTGTTAATGTATTTTCTTCTTTTAATTTTCGGGTTATACAAAGGTCATATATATAGAACAATCTACAAGACATTATACAAGATATTTTACCAACTATTTTATTTACTATTATACTACTCTTACACATTCGACAATACTTTACTTGTAGTAGATATTACTAAATTATACTAACTATAAAATAGCTTAAACTTTTACATCATTACATAGTTGGACAATAACAAAAAATCTACAACTAAATACAAACCAAAATATATTTGTTTGGTTGACAGCAAAGTGTCATCATAACTTCAACAATATGACATGAGTTTCAGAAGGGTTGGCAACAAAGAAAACAAGTTAAAATAAATTATAGAGCATGGAACCATCAATTCTTGAATGAAAACATGATAAAGTCTTGCCCCTCGGGGCACATTCAAGTTGACAAATGATGGGTATTGCGGGGCTTGCAACCTTAGCGTAGGGAGTTCAATTCCTGGTTGGAGCAGTTGAGTGATGTAATAACCATTTATTGGTTGGAGCAGTTTGGTGATGTAATAATCATGGAGGAGACTCTTTTGGGGTCAGGAGTATAAAGGGTGCACGGACCCTGGTCAACTTGGGCATAACCCGCGGTTTACTTCCGTCAATTACTGAGGGGCCGGTGGCTGGTGGTCCAGAATATAGTCTGGCGTAAGTTGGGAAACCTGGGTATCAAAAAAAAACAAAAACATGATAAAGTCTTTATTACAGATTTTACATGATAAAATAAATTATAATGTTATGGAATGATCCACAGTTTCCACCGTAGAAAACTCTGCTTTATATTTATTGCTATGCTCGTGCATAACTAGTGCCCAATGTGTATTAATGAGAATGAGATAGATACATGCCACCGGAAATGGCTGAGAATATGGAAGTGCGTCACTGTTTGTGTCGGTGGTGGGAATGGTAGCAGCACAGTTGGTACAGGCATAGGATTTTGCATCACATGAGGCATTGAAGGCAACCCCATAACAGTGGCATTGGCAATGACATTTGCTGCCGCCGTTATTAAACCTTTCTTCTCTACCACCTCAACCAATGCATCATATATCTGAGGCAACATATTGGAAGGCGATCTTTTGTTTTTCCTATCATTTTTCTCAATCCTCCAATAAGACAACTCTCCTCCGTCCGCCACTCTCCGCTCGTACTCTCTAACTTCCTTAAAATATCTCGACAGATTATCCCACTTATCATTGCACTGATTTTGGCTTCTCGAACACCCTTTTCTCCAACCTAATTAGCCATTCCTAAAAAAAAAAAAAAAACACACTAGCAAGATATGTCAGAATCATTAAAACCTATCAAAGCTTTTTTTTTTTTTTTTTTAATGACGGGGGAACAACCATCGGGCTGACGCAATAGCCTACAAATCACGTCAGTCAGGTTAATCACACTAGAGAAGTCCGGTGCGACAGACTCGATTGAGAGGTAGATTTGCCGTCTTATTCAATTTTATGACATTAATCTTAAAAGCACGGACCCAAACATATTCAATCTATTAACATGTTTAATATACATTGTGGGTGAGGTTATTTAGCCCCTTTTCGACAACCATTATTTCAAAAGTTTTTAATTTGTATACTTATTTTCAACTGCACATTTAGACAATAAAAAATTTAGCCCACTAAAAAAATTTCCTAATTTTTAACCATATATTTTCCCAAAAAAAATAAAAAAAACAACTATTCAAAACTCAATTATCGCAAAATAATGGCCAGGGGCTTAGTGACATGGTTTAGTGCGTCTAAAGAGTATTGTTTGACCGCCACGCTTGTTTTGGTGTAACGTTATTCTGAATCTAATGTGGTTATATAGACAATAATAATGTTTGATATTTGTGCTCCAAGGTCCCAAATTTGGCTGGCAAGAAAATTTGTGTGGACTACCTCAAGGGACCCCCAACTCATAAATAATAATTTTCTACGGATATTGTAACTATAATTTATCACTAGTAACTTTACTTATGAGAGAAATTAAACGAGAATAAAATTTAAAGATTTCATTTTTCCTTTATTCGTACAAAAATAAACATAAATGGTGTATCAAAAAATTTGGTCACTCTGTTTCCCAGGTTCATGACACACCAGTGCACGTGCATTACTGGAGACCGTCTCTTGTCCTGCCTCTAAAATATAATTAATTCATATTTATAACAGTAGTATTAATTAATTCATATTATCTTTAACTATAAATAATGTTATTTAACCATACTGAAATTACATCCTCAATTTAAGTGACATTAAATGAAAAGCGAAATTCATTTAATTTTACTTATCATTTAATGTCACATATGTTATGATTGCAATTTCAGTGAACTTACATAACATTACTCTTAGCGTATTTGACAGTTACTCCACAAGTTAGGACATCTTTAATGTATAGTATTAACTATCACTAAATATATTGTAATCTAGTTGATATTGGGGCAAAGAGGAATTTAGTCCAACAAATAATCTTTCTTGAACGAATAATGTTATGTAATACAATTTGTGCCAAATACTGGTATGACTTTAAATGTCATTAATTAAATGTAAAAATATAAATTTTAATTAATTATCATCTAGAGTAGTGTTTAGAGCTATATAATATTATTCTTTTTGGACATATACATATGTTGACGATTGGTTTCCATCTCCATCGAATTCATAGTCTCTTGCTAAAAAGTAAATTAAATAGGCATGGATTTACTCAAACATGCAAAGAAGACATAAGGTTATGTTGAATCAATGAACCACAAATTCACGTAATAAAATATTATGCACGTAAATTTATTTTTTAATCATATATTTTCTTAAAATTTATTATTTATAATATTATTTTTCTCAAATAATGATCATCAAACATGGGCTAAATTATTCAACATAGTCATCGTATTTCGATTTTTAACTTTATAGTTTTTTTTTTATAGGAGTAATTAGCACATAACGTCCTTATATTTTACTATTATTGTGAAAAACGTATTTACCTTTTATTTTTCACCTTTCATTATACAAAAAGTCATTTTCATCAATTTTCTCTATTAAAATATGTGAAAATGACAAATACACAAATCTATTTAAATAAAACAAAAAAAAAAAATAATTAATTGCAATTATAATCTCTATTATATCCATGAATTATGTGGCATGCACGTGATCGAGTGAGTGCCACATTGGTCGATCTAACATGGATTATTTAATTGATTGAACTCATTTAATTAAACAATTTCATGTTGGGCTTGGAGTCCGGCCCATCATGCCCACTCGACCCATTTATTTCTTTATCAAACAAGGTATGTTTTCTTAACCATGCTACTTTGCCAACGATGGCCCACACCCCTCCTATTGTGGGGTTTCTGTCATGGGGGTGGTCAATCTCATGTCAAAGTAGCAAAATTGATGTTTTTTTAATCCTAATCAAACTCTCATCTTTATCGTCTCTTGTACTCTATTTTTTTTTTGTCTGACCATTGACTTGATCATCGGAGTGCAAGCGATTGTCGGACATGTTTCTCGACCGACAACCTTTGAATGGGGTGTTTAGTATGCAGGGGATGTCTACGTGGAGGGAACGAGTTCGAAATTCTGTTGGCGCATTTTTTGGAGTCAATAGATTGGCACATCCGTAAAAATCAGTACATTAACTATGTTCTACCACGTACGAAAGGCCAACGAAAAAGATAAGATTTCCGGGCAGTTTCTTCAACCAAAAAATAGCAGAGTCGGCCACCATCAAACGAGGCATCCGATTCAACAAAGAGTGAGCCACCAAACCAAAAGCATAAATTTTTCAACACTGGAAATGGAAAAACAGACCGAAGACAGGAAAAGGGCTAGTATTCAGGAGGCAACTCTCTTCAAGTTCTTTGATGCCTTTCGACAAAATATAGAGCATAGAAGAAAAGGAAAATCACCTCATTTTACTCTTTCTACCACAAATTTTCTTCCTTTGACGTCAAACACAAAAATCATTTTGCACTAGTAAAAGAAGATCAAAGCCTCCTGAATATCTCATACACCCAAAAATGAACTTGACCATTCCAAAAATTTTATTATCTACCTCTTTGCCAAAAAAAAAACCATCTTCAGGGAACCTTCAAAATGGAACCACAACAAAAATGATTGATTCTTTGTATTACATCTTGTTGGTCCCAAAAGTATTTTAAGTCTTCGATTTGTAAAAATAAGAATAGAAAATAACCAAAAATAACAAGGCATGACACAAGATTTTTCGGTCCAAAGATCTCGACGTTCGGCGACCACTTCTAATGCATAATCCCCGTTGAGCATCCGTCAAGAATTAAGCTCAATCCACTAGAACCGCCCAAAATATAGGCAAAATCAGATTACAAAGTTTCAGTCCCAAATGCTGTAGAAAATCTCAAATAAAACCTCTTCCCTCAACAACATTATGAACTCATACAATAGTTCAATATTCTACTCTCTTATTTTCATAATAATCACAAAAGATTTTAGATAAAACTAAAATTACAGAGAGCAATGAGAGAGAAGAAGAAGACTGCACGAAAATTCTATCAAAAAGAAGAAAAAAAAGGGGTTAGATGTGAAGAATTGTAGAAAAGTCTCAAAATCTAGCATTTTAAATGAAAGACCCAGATGTCCACATCTTGAAAAAAAGTTTTCTTTTTTATTTGCACAAAGGAGCCTTTGCACTCTCTCAAACTTTCAACTTTTGGAGACTTCTAAGTTCTAATGTTGTAATATTAATTGGGCCGGTATAATTGGGCAGGGTAGATGGGTCACATTTGGGCTTCAAAAATTCAGCAAATAACTTCACGCATCTCTTACTACAACGTTACTTTAGTGCGAAAAAGTACCACCTAGAAAGCAACACCTTGGCCCTCATTTCACCTGCAATATACAGCCCTTACGTGGTTTGATATGGGTTATTTCTGATGAACATCTTCATGGTGGAATTCGAAGGCATATCTAGTGATTTGTGAAATCTGACTTTGTGCTGTACCGAAGAGGCAAATCCAGTTTTGCACTTAGAAATCCGTTCCTTCCTTGTTGAAAAGCAGACGTATACGGTGCTCTACGTTCAAACTACGCAAACTGCACTGGAGCACCCCCGCACACAAAGTGTGAAGACATTGTCTAAACTTTCAAACCTCACCCAGGAGAGGGCGAGCATTCTAGAACATAGAGTCACGCAATTGCCATGGACACCAAGTCCAATAACCAACAACAACAGAAAAAACAAACAAACCAACCAAAACAACAACACAAAACACAAACACGTAGGACCACAAGCCCGGCAAGAAGATCCCAGCGGCAAAAACCCCTACGGCACTAGCATCGTGTAACCCCGACGGCACCAGCTATGTCAGGTATTGGTAGAAAGAAAAGACACTGATTGCAAAGATTTTTTGAAATTGCTTGGCTAGTTCACGTCATTAATTTAAATCTACTAGGGTTGGTAGATGGGCTTAGATTGATTTGGGCCTACTAGCATTCTTTTCCTTTGTATTCTATTTTCCACAAGGGCCTGTTTCATTGGGCCCTTTAGGTTCTTCTCTAAGATGGGCCTTTGGCATTTTCACACAAAATTTTCTTAAGCCCAGCTGATGGGGGGCCAATTTAACATTCCAAAGTTGAATGATTGGAAGCACACTGTCGGCATCACTTATAGATCAGTTGCAAAGCAGCACTACCGTTTCTTCAGTATACATCTATTGCTTCATTTGAATGGGAGCCTGCCATAAGAGCCGGTCCTGTAATTTTCGAGGCTTGAGGCGAATTTTGTAAATTAGGCCCCCTAAAATCTGTCGGGGAGCATGGGGGCTGCCCCCTAAATTTTTTTTTAGGTACCTTATTAACTTCTAACAAAAAATTTGAAAGAAAGAAACAAAGAGCGACAACACGACAAAATCTGGAAGAATACACAAAATGGCAGAAATTAGAATGTGACCTAATAGGGCATCTAATGTCATCATTTATATGTTTCATCTCCAGCCATTGATCTTATTCTTGATCCAACGGTTCAAGACTTCTCAAAAATTAAGGAAAACAAAATTTAACTTGTTTTATGCAACATATTGCTAACTCCAAAATCAACGTAAATGCAAAATCCAACAGTGTTTTATGCAACATATTGCTAACTTTAAATTTAACAGTAAAACAACAAACAAATATAGTATACAAAAAATTAATATTATAAAATAACAAAACTAACAACGTTTCAAACAATCACTTAAATACTATTCGCCTTGCTGTTTTAGAAGCAAAAACATTAATCAAATCTGAATAATGTAGTTGTTCAACCATTTCTTTCTCTATTGATAACATAGCCAATACATTCAATCTTTCTTGTGACATAATTGATCGGAGGTAAATCTTGATCAACTTTAATTGGGAGAAACTTCTTTCCGCGGATGCAACTGTAACCGGTATGGTTAACACAATTTTGTAAGCAATATAAGCATTTGGGAAACAAGCATCCAATGGCTTCAAATATTGTAGCATTTCAATTGCTCTCGTTACTTCACTTGGTATTCCTTCAACGATATTAATTCCGAAAATAAATCATCTCCACTAATGTCAGAACGTCCGTTATGTTCGAGATATTTCTCAAGGTTTATACAAGACTTCATCAAATTTGAAGTCGTTTCACCCCTTAACCTCTTCAAATTAAACAAAAATCCAAATGTGCAATATATTGTTTGAATTGTTCAAATCGAGTTCTTAGAGAAGATAGAGCCTGATCAATTATAAAAACAAAGAACTCAACTCTAAAGATTCTTCAGCTGATTGCTTTACCTTATCATTGCCACTTTCATCAAATTGCTTTTTTCTTCGAATTAAGCGTTTTTTCTCAAAATACAGCTTCAATTCCCATTTCGCTTGCCTTTTTTGTCGCTTCATCCATGGCAGTAGCAAATTCAGTTTCTCTATACTTTTCAAGAAATGAAACAAGTCCTTGCAAGAGATCGATAGCATGATCAATATCCATATTTTTGGTTTGAAGAAATTTGCTAACAATATTGATTGCACGCAACAACTTGTATCGGATAGTCATGCCAAGCAAGAACTCATAACTCTGAAGTTCATATGTTGCTAATGACTCAGCTTCACTCTTTACTTTAGGATATTCGTTACATTCTGCCAAATCAAGTAAAGCATCTCTTATTTGTGCAATTTGCTCCATTATAGGCTTTACACTCTCAACATGATTTTCCCAACGTGTTTGTGATAATGACTTCACGGTCAACCCTTGTACATTATCTTTGAAAATTTTCCATCGCTTGGTAGAAGAGGAGAACAATGTGTAGATACGTTGTATCACTCCAAAGAAGGATACAGCTTTATAACAACAATTCACCATATCACATAATGCTAGATTAAGACTATGAGCGCCACATGGAGTATAGAAAGCTCGGAGATTCATGCCAAGTACTCTTCTTTGCACACATTTGTGCTTTCCGCTCATGTTCGATCCGTTGTCATACCCTTGCCCTCTAATATCATCAATATCAAGATCAAGTTTGATCAAAACATTTTGAAGTTCTGTTGCAATTCGAAGTCCTGATGTGTCATCTACCTTTAAAAATTCAAGCCAATATTCTTCGACTGTTGGAACGTTAGCTGATTCATCTACACATCGCACTACTAAAGACATTTGCTCTTCGTAACTTGCATCCGGAGTACAATCAAGTATAACTGTGAAATATTTTGCATGTTTAACTTTCTTGACAATTGAACTTCTCACCTCATTAGCCAACAATTGTATCAACTCATTTTGAATTGTTTTGCCAAGATATGTATATTGAATCTCACGCGCTTTAGCCTGTCGAACGTGCTCTTGCATTACTGGATCAAACTCACTTACCATTTCTACCATTTGTAAAAACAGGCCATTGTTCTCAACATGTAACCTCTCATCATCTCCTCGAAATGACAAGGTATTTTTGGCGAGTCTTTTCACAATAGCAATTATCCTCGTTAATACATGTCTCCAATGTTCTCTTTCTGCATCGATCGCCAATTGAATGCTTTTATCAATTGTAGTTTTTGTTCGAATCCTATTTTCCAATTCAAGCCAACTAGTCATACAACGTAAATGCTCATCACTTCCTTCATGACTTTTAATACACCGATGCAAATTATGTCAATCTTTGAAGCCATCATTACCCAGTTGGCCAACTTTGGTAGCATTTTTTGGTGTTTTAAACAACTTGCAGCAAAAGCAGAAGATCATGTTCGTTGATACTGAATATACTAGCCATCTTTTATCAATTGTTTGCCCATTTGATAATAATCGCTTATAGTGTGAAGGATTGAAATGTCTACTTCCACGATCTTTGGGAAACAAGTTGTCATCAACTCTTTTTGGACCCATTTCAACTAAATAATCCCTCATTCTTTGATCAATGAATTTCCAAATCCCAGGATCATCCAAATTCAAAGAGAAGCAACCCGTTTCTTCCTTATCATCTACTTCATTCATACATGCAGGTTTTGTCACCTCTTCTTCTTCATTATCATCCACTTCATTAACACAAGCAGGTTTCATCACTTCTTTAACCTCATCATCTACTTCATCCTCATTTAATGTATTCACATTGTTGCTTTTGAAGTATTTGTTAATATCCCCTGCTTGACTTTGAGTTAATGCAATTTCATTCCGTTTTCTTTTTCTCTTTTGAGCTCCAGACTCACAATTAGGAGGCATGTTGTACGAGTCTACTATCTATATCTAATGCCCAGTGATTAACCTAAAAGACAATTACAAAATATCACAATTATTTCACAATTAAAATTTTCAATATAGTTGACACGCCCAAAAGGGGGTCAAAATAAATTTCCTTACTTTTCTAAAAATGTGTCGTTGAAATAGTAATGCGGTAAGTAAGGGTCATTCCCGCAGAGGATTGTTTTCAATTACGCCAATTGCAATAAGAAAGTAAAAATGTGCAAATAAGTAAATGGAGGGGGGGTTTGGTTGCTTAATTAAACTAAGGAAGCGATAAACTAAAAATATAAAAGAACTAAAAGACAAATAACACAAGGAAATGAAAATGTGATCGAGGGATATTTCTTCGCCGCTAGAATGAATTTCTAATCGATATTCACAAAGAATTTTCGTTCAAAAGATCAACAACAATTCGAGAATAATCACAAGCTCGATTACCTCAAACTCTCCTTACATTTTAGTTGAATAAAACAAGATCTTTACCCAACCCTATTCATTAAACAACCTAGAATAAGTTTCCTAGATTTAATTTAACAAAAGCATTCACACGAGAGAGTCGAATTGAATTAAGCACAAACACACAAGCTCGATTTGTTAACTTAAGTGATAATCCACCTACATTAAATAGAAAATTCCTCATAATCCATCAAAGTGTAGTTGCTACTAGATTTTGGTTAAATTAGCGATTACGTACTAAAATTTCCAAAATAGCATATATTGAAAACAACTCAATCATCTAGTTGGCCCACTAAATAATCGAGAAGAATAATAAACACATTAAGCACAATGAATTAATCACATCAATCTCAAGAACTTTGAAGTACAAATTGATTAAATTATCATTCTAGGGTTCCAAAATAACCCCTAATCACAATAGATTTTAACTATGCATAAGATATTCAATAATAGCTAACAAAATAATACAACTCATTGATAGAAAATGAGATTAAAGAGAAGAGAAAAGCTTATGGATGAAGATATGGAAGGTTGAGATCAATGGCATTGGAGCTTCTTCTTCATCTTCCCAATTTTCTTCAAGGTTGGGCAATGGAGTTCCCCATATTTTTGCTCTTGTTTTGGGACTGCTCCTCCCTTGATTTCTTGCCCTAGAAGTGGTCTTCAAGTAGTATTTATATTGTAGGAAGGAAATAAAATAAGTTGGGTCGAAAATAAGCCAAAAAGGGGTCAAAAATCAAGTTTTCTTGCTACCCGAGAGATCGGGTGCCGCGGCTCCTCTACAGGTGGCGCCGCGGCGCCACAATCAGAAGCACGGGTGCTGCAGCGCTGCTACAGTGGCACTGCAGCGCCATCCCACAATTTCATGAAATTGCAGCCTAGGTCCTCCAACTTTCGATTCGTGTGCGTTTTGGTCCCTGATTTATCTTTTTGTGCACTTTTGGTCCTTTTTTCTTTCTTTCTTCCGTTTTCTTCTCCAATTTAGGATTTTGGCAATAGAACACCTACAAAATAGAATATAACTATATTAAGTAGCAAAATATTAATGAAAACTCACAAATATCTAAATTTAATGGTATCAATAAGTGCAAAATCGGCACTTATCAATAGTTACTTTTTGCGCCTGTGCAATTGATTCTACAAGTTCTAATCATATAAGCCGACAAAGTTTCAAGAATGTTCAATATATTTAATGAAAAATTAGGACAAGCCATTGCTTACTTGAGTAAAATCAATTTCGACGAAAATTATGGAATCACATCTTTGAGAATTTCACTATCACAGCTCAACCTGAAATAAACCAAACCAAAGATGTATATATTCTCAAATGGATGAACTTGAAGCAGAAAATCAGCAATGTGCTTAGTAAGTTGCAAACCACATTGAAGTGCAGAATACCACATATACCTTAGGTATAATATTTAAACTCAAAATAAGAAAAACAACGAACTGACAACTTGGCATAAGAGTATCTTTTGAAATGAGGATTCTGGTTTACCAAAAATTAAGAAACACTTGAGTTATTGTTCCTCAATCTATTGCTCTAGTAACAAATTGGTTCCAAACTTTTAAAAATGAGTAAATTGATCTCAATCTTTTTATATAGTTGCACATTCATCCTAAAACACAAAAGATGTCCAAGCTTTTATCAAGTTGTGACATGAACCTCACTTATCTAACTTTATTAAGATAGATTTTTTTATTAACTTGCGGTGGTATCTACAAATTTGAAGTGAGAATTTCAACTATTTATATTATCGAATGGTGATTACATATTTCGTAATTATAAGATTCATGATCAATTTGTGCCAGGCCAAGAAGTTACGGATCAATGGTGTAATTTCCTCAAACTTTTAATCCAATCGGTGGCGAAATGAGCAGTAATTAGTTAGTACGGGATCATACTCGAATAATAATTCCATGCAACAGTGTCTCCATCTCTCTCTCTAAACTCTTCTCAAATTCAACAACCCGAATCTTTCCCGAAATCCATATACAAGGAACAGTTCAAACCTAGTGCTAATGGGATCCCCACGTGAATTCCTCTATATCTTTGTGTCAATTCCTTCCGATTTCTTGTGAAACTGAGTGGCATTTTTGTGGGCAAAAATGTTGGATTCATTGAGATTCCACTCTATCAAATTGAACATATTCTTGATTATATCTTTTTCTTTGATCCTCCTAGTTATTATTTCCGCCGATAGTTTGTTTTCTAATAATCCTTCAATCCACTCTGTTGCTGATGTAAATAGAAGCAATCATCAGGAGTTGCAGACTCAAAAAATATCAGAACCGATGAAATCAACTTCATCAGATGATCAAGTAAGGATTAAACAAACTAAAAAGATTACTGAAGAAAAAGGGAGAATTCAAGAATTGAAAGTTTTTGAATCTACGAATTTGACACCAAAATTTGATTCAAGAATTGGGAATTTTTTTGGCAGATATCAGTGCAAGGTCCAATTCTTCATGACATGGATTTCTCCAGCAAAATCGCTTAAAACTAGGGAATAAAACACAAAACATCCTAAAATAGTCCATTCAATAAAACAGCAACAAAACATCCCAAATTCTCCTGTCAATTCAAACTAAATATCCTAAAATACTAGTTAACCACAAAACACCATGTTCCATTAAAATAACCCTTCAAACTTGTTGACTTTGCCAAAATCAGCACTTCTAAACTAAATAAAAATAAAAATTAACCAATTAGTATTAAAAGTAACAATAACCTTCAATGTCTAGTCTTCAATGTGATGCCGGATGCGGAGCGGCGGAGGCTGGCAGATAAATGATTCAAAGAGAGAGTTGGTACTCAGAACTCGGAAGTGAAATAAGTTTTTTGGAAGGAAATGCAGAAGATATTTACTGATATTGGCAACTGGCAAGTCGCAGATCGCCGCCCGCCGGTGGAAAACTGGAAAGGAAAGTCGTGGAGACTGTGGAGTCGCCCTGTCGCCGGTGGAAAGTCGTTTTGGTGTCCAAGAGAGGGAAATTAAAGGAAACGAAGGTTTCCTTTACGATTTTAACCAAAAAAAATTGGGCCCCCGAATTTTTTGGGTCTGAGGCGGGCGCCTCTTTTGCCTCAAGGCAAAACCGGCCCTGCCTGCCATTCTCCTCAGCTTCAAGTTCACTAAAATCTCATCATGCATTGGAGGTTTGGGAGTAACCCATGTGTTCATTAAGTAATTCTAAGTGCTGGAGTTATGATTGAGTGGGTATGCAAATAAATTTTTCGCTACATAAATAGATATCATGACATATTTGTCTTAGTGACCTTAAGAATTGGGCAGTTAAAGTTTAGCAGAATACATTGATTGGCTAGGAAAAAAAATTGATTTCCTTCTGTGATTCAAATCATATCCCAAGTTTGTTTGCTTTTATAATGAGCATGATTTTGCATGGAATTGAGGGCGTAAACATTCCAAATCTTGGCCACAAGAAATTACAATTTAAATACAAAAGGATGGTCTAGGGTACCGTTCATTTCGACGGTGAGAAACATATCAGGCGACGACATTTGATTTCTTCCAAAACAAGAAGGTATTGTCGAGAAAGAATACTTTATGTTCATGATTATTAGTCGGGAAAGAGCACAGGGAACTATGCTTTGGATCATTATATTTATTATTCGAGGCAAGCTCTAATACCTCGCATGCCCAAAGCTAGCTTATAAGACCTCACAACTATGAAGGCGAGTCCTAGCTCGTTGATTTCTTATTATTATCAGAGGTAACATTTTACAAGTCCTCGTTCCTTGAATAAAGGAAGGTTTGATATATTGTATTCCTCGTTCCTTGAATAAAGGAAGAGGCAATATCTTGGAGTCCTCGTTCCTTAAATAAATGAAGATGAGGCATCTTTTGGAGTCTTCGTTCCTTGAACAAAGGAAGAGGCGATATCTCGGGGTCCTTATTTCTTAAATAAAGGAATAGGTGGAATCTCGAAGCATTTGCCCTTGAAAAAAGAACAACTTTTGACTCCATCCTGACGTTTATACCTTTACAAAAAGAGCATTTCCTGGCCTCGTCATGCGAGATGCTTATTCCTCGCTTTTCGAGATGCCTCATCATGCGAGATGTTTATTCATCACTTTGCGAGATGCCTCGCCATGCGAGATGATATATTTGAGCCTAGCCATAAGACCCCGTTTATCCGAGGTTGCTTATAAGATTTCGATAGTTCGAAAGCTATTCACGAGATGTCTATTCTCTATCTCGTCATATGCTTATTCTTGGCTTCATGAGAAGTTTATTCATCGTCTCTCACTATCGTCGAGCTTGGCTATTAGACATCGTCTATCCGTGCTGCTTATAAGACTCCGATAGTTTGAGAGCTATTTGTGGGATGTCTATTTCTCGCCTCGCCCTCTCACTATTGTGGAGTTTAGTTGTAAGACATCGTCTATTCGAGGCCGCTTATAAGACTCCAATAGTTCGAGAGCTATTCGCGAGATATTTATTCTTTGCCTTTTACCATCGTTGAGCTTAGCTATAAGACCACGTCTATTCGAGGCCGCTTATAAGATTCCGATAGTTCAAGACAATCTATCAGTTCGATATTCATACCTCGTTTCGTAATATGCCTAACCATATAAGTTGTTGCATTACATATGCATTTATAATCAAGGGAGCTCATCATGCATCTGCATCGACGGCATTGCTGTTGTCTGTCCTTTAGAGTTTTACTTCTGCTTCAGCTACGTCACATCTACTTATCTTCAGAAAGGTTATATTATCTCCTGCATGGATGAATCATCCACCGTGCAAGAAGCCCTTGGCATGGATGAATCTTTCACCATGCAAGGATGTCATTTATCGCTTCGTAAGGACATGGGTGGGCCCACCTTATTACCTGCGAAGACGAAACTTTTCATGATTGGATCAAACACCATGGAGGAAGCTCTTACACAGAAGAGCTACCCCCTTGCAAGGAGGTAAAAAAAAAGTGTCTCGACAAGGACAAGTGTGAAGCCTCTCACTTGGAGCCACATATTACTACCTTAGAGGTTGATTCCTTCCATGGCTGGACTAAACACCATGGAGGATGCCCTTGACATGGATGCGCCACTCCCATATAAGGATGTCTGCTTATCATAGTTACTTATGTTCAAAGCATCGCCTCTACATCAGTTTATTATGGCTACTTATACATTCAGAGCATCCTCTCTTCTACTTATGTTCAGAACATTGTCTCTACGTCTGTTTATCACAGGTACTTATACATTTAGAGCATCGTCTTTGCTACTTATATTCAGAGCATCATCTCTATATCGACTTATCACAACTGCTTATATATTCAGTCTCATGTCTATTTCAACTTTATCACAATGACTTATATTTCAAGTTTATCCCGTATATAAATATTCGACTCAAAGTTTGGGACTATTGTGATTACTACTTGCATATGCATTATATTATTGTTGTCAAGTGCGCATGCCACATCACTATTAGCATGTCTCATGACCTATGACATTATTTTCATTATTGCTTGTAGGCCTGGGCATTTTAACTAGAATTGAATCTCTTGAATCGGAATCGGAACGTCCTGTCCGATTCCCCAAAAATAAATTAAAAATCGGAATCGAGAACCAATGATTGATTGGGTCCAATTCGGTTCTTGGTTCTCAAACCAAAATCATGGGTATTCAAGTATAACCGATTTTTACATAATTTTTTATTTACAATTTATCGGCATGATAAAAATATATAAAACCTAAAGATCCTAATTGAGGTAGTAATTAGTCTAAAACTCTAAACTCTAACCCTAAAAAATAAAGATCGACTCTTATCTCGCCTCACATCAGATTGTTGCATTTCAGAGGTTATTACATGTTGATGTTTACAATTTGGACTTTTTATTAATAAAAATTTTCAAGCAAGTTGTGGTGTAAGTTGATGAATCAAAGCGTTTATTCTTTGTAATTCAAGTTTTTTACTTTCTTGTATTTCCTATAAACTTAAGTAATTTTTATTTTATTTTATTTTATTTCATAAAGGATGGCAATTATATTTCGTAATTCAAGCTTTTTACTTTCTTTTTAAATATTATTTTTTAAATTTTTTATTCAAATAAGGCGAGTTCAATATGTGGACCGTGATTTTTTGATATTATAAAATTATGCATTTAATTAGTATTTTTTATGTCAGACTGTTTTATGAGTAGAAGAATTTAAGCATTGATCATAATTAAATTAAGAAAAATAATTTTCTCTCAAATTATAATTTAGTTTTTGGTTTTTTTTTATTTTCTCCTATTTTCGTGATTTTTAGTATATAATATTTTGCATCTTGAAGATATTTTAAAATTGAGTTCTCTCCATTGTACAAATATTTTCAAGTAGTAGCGTATTATGTATATGTACCAAAAGGGCCTATGTGAAATATTTAATAAATAAATGTATATAAAAATGCTATGGGTATAACTGAAATCGAACCTAAATCGACGGTTCGGGTTTGAGTATTATATTATAGGATAGTTTAGTCCATATTATAGAGAATTGTTGCCGAAATTTTGAAAAATTATATTTACTATCTATCTTTCGAGACAATTCGTAAGTCCTCGCTTATTCAGACTCGCACACATTTTCTGAAATAGTTCGTAAATCCTCATTTATTGGAACAATTTATACTCTCGAGACAATTCGTAAGTTTTTGTTTATTTGGGACCGATGCATATTTTCGAGGTAGTTCACAAGTCCTCGTGTATTGGAGATGTTCATGTTTTGAGGCAATCTGCAAGATTTCACGTAGTTGACTACTTATATTTCGAAGTCCGATCCGCACATAAATGTACAACTCAGATTTGTGGACTATTGTTATACTCATAAATTACGTAACATGCACATGATGAAGAAGGCCCCACATTAACCTACGTGACGTCGACTATTTAATTGATTGTACCTATTTAATTAAACAATTTCATGTTGGGCTTGGAGTCCAGCCTATCATGCCCACTTGGCCCATTCTTTATAAATATATGATACATTTCATAATAAAGTACGTTTTCTAATCCTCACTAAATCCTCTCCATCGTTTCTTGCACTCTTATTTTCTCTTGTCTGGCCGTTGACTTGACTGACGGGGTGCAAACGATCCCCAGACTTTTTTTTTAATTGACAGCTTTTGCATTCTAACGGGTGTTCAGGGTGCAGACGATATCTACGTGAAGGGGACGAATTGAGATTCTGTTGCGCATTTTTTGGGGGACGAGGGTAATTAACACATATGTTCCTACCTTTCACTATTATTGTTAAAAAGTCCATACATTTCATATTTTGACATTTTCACCCTTGATTACACCTTTAATTGCGCAAAATATCATTTCTATCAATTGTCATCTATTTTCTCAATAAAAGCTGTGAAATGATTTATACCCTCTTATTTACAATTTTACATTAAAAAAAATTAATAATTTTTTAATAATTTATTTCAAACTCGTTTGTATTTTTTAATTTTGTTAATTTGCAATTTTTTAATAATTTATTTGGGGCTTGATTGCAAATAAATTTTTTTTAAAATTTTTAAATAGAAGGACATATTCATCATTTTATAATTTTTAAATGAGAAAATAAATGAAAATAATTTTTTATGTAATTAAATATGAAAATAAAGGTAAAATGTTAAAAAATGAAAAGAAGTGACGTTTTTCATGTGAAAGGTAAGGTCGTAATTACCGTTTTTATAGAAAGAATTTGAATGAAAGGCTGTCAGAGTTTGATTGGATGCAGGTTGAGGCAAAATATGGAAAAAGACAGTCCAGTCAAAGCTAAAGCGCCCCGATAAGCTCAACTGCAGGACCCACTCCTTTATTTTGTCCCAAACTTTATCTATTTTCGAATCTTGAATTCAGTGAGGTAATTATTTTACTTGTACAAGAATAAAACTTTAAGTTACGCTACGTGTATACATATATATTAACGTAATAAAATATTATTCTCAATATATATATATATATATATATACATTTTTATTTTTTTCAAAATAAAAGCCAAACAGGGGCTTCATTCCCTTCAAGTGAACTCTGAACCTTTAACAGTTTATTGGAGTTTTTCCTTATTTTCCTTGGTGAATTCTAATCAAAGAAATCATTGAAATAAAGAAGATAGCAAATAATAATCACTCTGTACAATTTTCTTTTCACTTTAAAATGCTAATTTGAAAATATAAGAGCATCTTCAATGTTTGATATGATATATTTATCGGACAATTGTTTTTCCATTTCTGGTCACCTGTTAGTATTTTCCTTGATTTGGTGGAAAACAAATTTCCACCATTTTGATAGAAATTCATTTTCCACTTTCTGTTTTTTTTTTTTTTTTTGGTAATTGGAACACATTTTAAACTTAATGGTAAAAAAAATTATCCATTTAATTGACAATTTACATGAAAAACAAAGTTAAACGAACACAACAAAAAATTGCTAATTTTTTTATTTTTTATTTTTACTTTTTGCAATCCAAACAAATTTTATCCTCAATTGTAAAAACATTTAGCCCAAAAATTAATAATTTACATGGAAAACAAAATCAAACGAATTAAGTGAAAAATTATACCAATTAAACACAATTAATTACAATTCTCAGTAAAATAAATTCTAAGTAATTCAATTCCCTGCAATTCATTTTCTTTCTACTCAAAATTAACATTTGCAATCAAATGGACACTAATATATGCATGGAATATGGTATTTGGTATTGATTTTAAAATTCAATTCTTATTTTCAACCACACATTTTTCAATAAAATAATATTTTCCATCATATCAATAAATTTTCCTCATTTTTCAACCACACATTTCTCATTATATCACTATTCAAAAATCAATTCTTACCCCAAAAATCAAGAATGTGTGGTGGAAAAGTTTTAGATTTGTGTGTAATATTATTTTATTTGAAAAATGTGTGGTTGAAATGAAGAAAGAGAAAAAAAATGAAAATGAAAATGAAAATGAAAATATAATGGAGACCAAACAGGCTCTAAATAGATACGAGGACAAAAATGTCATTTAAGAGCTACGGTCCACTGATTTCCTCGAATTTACGGCCATGAATTATACGACTGGCACGTGTGGTGCTGCTATCAATAACCTAAAGAGACTTGCTATTTGTACATCAAAATTTGTACATAAAGGTATCCACCCTCTCACATGGGAGGACCCGCTCGATTATTTTATTCGGATGGAACCCTCTCCCATGTGAGAGGATGAATACTCTTATGTATAACTTTTGATGTACAAGTAACATTTTTTTAATCTAAATTACCTCCTCTAACTATTTACAACTTACATGTCACATCTTGAATTCAAAATTTTCCGAATTAATTCTTGATAGCATATTTTGCATGGATTTTGCCACTTATACATTGTCTTTCACCACCTGTTGATGGAAAAGTGTTGGCAAAAAATTATTGGATGAAAATATAGCTTTTTTGAAATGGTCCAGTAGCATTATGGTAAAATAATAATAATAATTGTCAAAGAGAATGTACAACAAACATGATTGATTTTGCATAGCTTAGCTTTGTTTAAAGTCGGTCAAATAAATTTTTTATCTATATATTTCATAGGAAATACAATTGTAAAAGGGGAGTTCATGTTTACTATTTTGACATAGTTGCTCATTTGGTTGTCCCACCATTAAAATTTTGACACCTTATTACAATTTTGAAGTGTTAAAATTCTTGTCAAGATAATAAATAAATAAAATGAGTTCAAATTCGTTGTTTTCAATTTGACAACCCCGTTACTAAAATTTTGACACATTAAAAAACCCAAATTTTATTGAAATGTTAAAATTATAACAATGAGATAATCAAGTTGGGACAAAAAGATTTAAGGGCCCGTTTAATTGTAAAGGTGAAATTTGGGTGAAAAGAAAATGAATTACAGGGAATTGAATTGTCTAGAATTTGTTTTATCGAAAATTGTCGATTAATTATGTTTGATTGGTATAATTTTTCAATTGAAATTTTTTTGAAATTTTGAATCTTTTGGTATTTGTTTGACTTTATTGTTTTTGTTTTTGTTGATGTTTTATATATATATATATATATATATATATATAAATTATCCATTAAAGTGATAATTTTTTCCACCATTAAATTTAGAATTTGTTCCAATTGTCAAAAAAATTAAAAAATTTAATATACCGAATATCATTCATTTGATTTTGTTTTGCGTACCATTGAATCTAGAATTTGTTCCAATTGCCAAAAAAAAAATCATACTGAATATCATTTGTTTGACTTTATTTTTCATACAAATTGTGAATTAAAGAAATAAAATTTTCTACCATTAAAATGAAATGGGCACCGTGTGAGCAAAACCCAAAAAAAGATTTTCAAGAAAAAATTGAGAAATCAAAAATCACTTTTTTGAAAGTTGGAAAATACTTTCCTAGCTCTAGGGAAAATATATGCCCATCAAACAGGGTCTAAAGGTCCGTTTGATAGGCCCTTTTTTTTCCATGGAAAATGGAATTGAAATTTCATTTCTCACTTTTGCTATGTTTGATAGACAATATTTTCTTGGTAATTGAAATTCCACCTTATGGCATTTTCTTGCTTTTCATGGAATTGATTTTCCCACCACTTTGGAGGGAAAAACAATTCTAGAATTTTTTATTTTTTTGTGTGTGGCAATTAAGACAAATGCTAACCCCAATTGTAAAAAAAAAAAAAAAAAAATAAATAAATTATTCATTTAATCGTCAATTTTACTGGAAAACAAAGTCAAACGAATGTTATTCGATTTTTTTTTTTTGACAATTTGAACAAATTTTATCCCCAATTGTAACAAATTTTATCTTTTAATATATAATTTTCATGAAAAATAAAGTCAAATTCAAAATTTTAAATTTTTTCAGGTGAAAAATTATATCAATCAAACACTATTAATATACAATTCTCGATAAAAACAAGTTCTATACAATTTATTTTATTTTTATCCAAATTTCATCTTGCTATTAAATGGATCCTAAACTTTTTAAGAGCATCTCCATTATTTTTGTAAATCGCTATAAAAAAATTGTCACGTAAGAAAAATAAACAATGTTTAAAAAATTCCTCGAATGCAATTTGACATGGACTCTACAAAGTTGATGTGCAAGGGAAAAATAATCTAGAAAAGCTCCACTTTAACAAATTTTTATATTTCCTATGCATCTACTAGATATGGTTTCATTTTATTATTATTATTTTTAGGAAAAGAAACGACACCTAGACGTCAACATTAAGATGTAAGGAAAACCTCTTAAAAAGATCTCTAATGTTAACATGGACTGAATTTAAAAGCTGCCACATAATAAAAAATTAGACAATGACTACAAAAGTCCTTGATTAATGCAATATGTCTCAACCTATGTCAAGATTACACAATAAGGAAAAAATAAACGTAGACAGTGTTAGAAGATCCGTCCATATATAGACCCTTTTAAAAGGGTTCTGTATATATATCTTATTTCTTATTTCAATAATTCCTTGAGTACAGGGAATGGTTAACAGAGTTTTTACGGATGCTGTGTTGGCAGCATCTTTATGGTCCCTTTTTTTTCCACATCTTCCAATGAAACTGTTCTACGTGTTATCTCTTCAAAAAAAAAAAAATTGTGAAAACTTTCTGTACTTATAACATTGCTCATAATTATAATTTATTGGATATGAAATTTGAACTTCTGTCCATATCATATAAAGAGAGTCTTTCTATTTTATACCTAAATAAATGTCAATCGTAAAAGGGAAGTTTGTAGCAGAGGTTCCAAGCCTTTCATTTTGCTGAAGATTAAATTCTAACCTTTCATTTTTGCGACGACATTCCCAAACATTTATATTTAACTGTAGTCATGATCCAAATCACTAATTTCGTCCATAAAGCTGTTGGTTAACAGTGAAATTGCAATTTTGATTCAAATAGACAAATTAAATGAGGAACAAAATGATATATTTACAATTTCCATAATAAAATAATTAAAAAAAGAAGCAAAAGTACTATTCATCTTTCCCAATCTCCCCTCTCCTCAACACCTCAACCCAAACTAAATCAAAATCCTATCCCCCTATCATTTTCGCCACGACCGTTACCATCAAGAAAATCACCTACCTACAGTCGAAACAGGTGCATCTAGAGTCCAACAAGAACTAGCTCGTGGCATTGAGAATGAATCTTTGAATAGATTTACACTATCAACATCAAGTTTTTGATGGAAGTGTGAGTTTTGAATTAAAAAAGATGACTTCTCGTAATCTTAATTCATTGAGGGTACAACTGGGGGGAGGATACACGATGGAGCCTGAAGTATCTAGTGTTCAAGTTGATACATTAGTTGTACAATCTCAAATTCTTGTACCTGATAACAAAATATTAAATGCTAATGCTTTTGAGCAACATGAATTTCAAGTGAGTTCGATCGCAATTTCACTAGTAGATTTATGTTTACATCTATTGAGAGAGAGAGAGATGACAAGAGATGCATCTTACTTGATTTCTATCATTGTTAAGTTCGTTAGTACTTAGTAGTTATTTTCTTTTAGAAGTCTTGAACACATTTCAACTTATTAATTCATGCCTTTGCCAAGAACACCATTTTCCAAACCAAGGCCCTCGCTGGTAGGTCGACAATTTTGACCGTCATGGTGGTATGTGGTGGCCGTGGCGATGATGATGAACAACACTTTTTTATTTAATTATTTAATTATGTAATTTATAAATATGCCATTTGTACCACATTTAATTTGTCCATTTGAGTTAAAATTGCAATTTCATTGTTGACTAACAACATCATGGATGGAATCGGTGATTTGGATACGGCTGCAATTAAATATAAATGTTTGAGGCTACGATCACAAAAATGAAAACTATGATGTAATATGTAACAAAATAAAAGTTTTGGGGACCTTCAATGAAAATTTTCCTACATAAAATGCATTGTAAACACCCTTATATAACATTTATGAACCTGACAATCGTTTCATTAGATATCAATGTTACGTGGACAACAAACATTTCAACAGTTTGTTTAATTCATGTTTGGTGATAATTAAAATTAGATTTTTAATAAATTTTTATTGAAATTAATGAAATATATGATTAAAAAGTTGTGAAATTAATAAAAAATATAATTAATATTAATTATTAATTTTGAATTATATTTTTATGGGTATCGAATAGGGCTTACTCACTAACTTTAAGAAAGAGATTAGAGAGAAATAACTAATAATAAAGCGAAAATTTTATAAATAAATGAAATGTGGCAGCAAGTAATTGGAAGCAAATGGAAAAGCAGTCCAATCAAGGCACACGGGAAAAGGTCGAGATGGGTACAGTCAAAGCAAAACTGTCACCACGGTCAAACTTCCTTGCTGGCGGCACTTTGTCAGGCCCCCTCCAATAGGGCACCTCCCTGTTTGGAACCCGGGACAGACAAACTTTTCCCTTTTTCACTACAAAATTTTTCATGTTACAAGAGATCACGGATGATCACAGGAATGATCATACATTCACATGTGAAGAAATATTATTTTATTTACATGGTCCACATACTCATATATGATCATCCATGTGATCATCCATTCAGATATAGTAGCATTTTTCATTTCTGAATTCACCTTTGGTGGGTCCCACCACAAACTCCGCCTTTTTTTTTAAGGCAATTTCCAACCTTTCCCCTGTTTAAAAGCAATATTTAAAATTCGATATATAATTTTTTTTTTCTTTTTTTATATACATGCACAGAAATTAGGATATTGTAATATATTTTATTTTCTTTCAACAGTCAAGACTCCGAGTGAAAAAAAGGGAAGAAAGAAGGTTTGAGCTGCTTAGGAGTCTCTGCTGGAGATGCCCTTTCGCTCTACACTCCAATTTGTTTTTCACAGGTTCTTTTGATCTGGGTCCAATTGTTTTCTTTTCTTTTTCCATTTTTTTTTATAGCATCTTTGCTTAAAACTTGTTTCTTTCATTTTTGGGTGGATCTTGGGTTAGTCTAGATTTACATTTTTGTGCAATTTTTTTTCTATGATTGAACTCCCTTTGAGGCTTGAATGAGAAGAAAGATTTGATTGTTGGATAAGAGAGTTGATTATGAATGCTCTATTATGTGTTATGATGATGACGATGGATCTTTTGACCACAAAAAAGAGAAAAATAAGATAAAGTGAAAAGAGAGAGAAAATTAAAGATGTGCCCTTTGAAAGAAAGAATTGTTGCTTCTTCTTGTCATTGGAAAGCGATTTAGAGAGAGTTTAGTTTTCCTTCTTTCTTTATACTTTTTCACTCCTCGTGTGCGGCAACCGTGGATTGTAATGTGCTTTCTTCAAAGTCTGTAGATTGTGGAGATTTTGCGAAGTATTTCGATAATTGGATAGCTTTGAACTGCTTGTGGGTTTGCGAAGATGCCTATGTTTTACCCTTCGAAGAGGGATGGGCTTGGATTTGACAGTGGAGGTAATGGGCACGTTCTAGATCTAGAAACTGCAGTGAAAGATGGAGTCTTGGGCGGAGGTGGAGTTGGGGGTTTTGGCGGTGGGGTTGGAGAGAAGTTGGATCTAAAGAAAATGATTGAAGAGCTAAATTTGTCTGAAGTACCGTCAGTGTTCATTTGCCCCATTTCTCTCGAGACAATGCAAGACCCGGTTACCCTTTGCACCGGCCAAACCTATGAGAGGTCCAACATTCTCAAATGGTTTAGTTTTGGGGCACTATACTTGCCCTACTACTATGCAAGAACTTTGGGATGACACTATCACACCAAACAGGACCCTTTACCATTTAATCTATACTTGGTTTTCACAGAAGTATGTGCAAATGAAGAAGAGATCCGAAGATGCACAGGGAAGGGCATCAGAGCTTATCGATACCCTAAAGAAGGTAAAGGGGCAGGCTAGAATTCAAGCCCTTAAGGAGCTGCAACAAGTTGTGGCTGCTCATTCAACTGCTAGGAAGGCCGGATTGATTGATGAAGGTGGGGTGGCTCTTCTTTCGTCTTTGCTTGGTCCATTTACTTCCTATGCCGTAGGTTCAGAAGCTATAGCCATTATTGTGAACTTATCTCTAAATTCTGAATCGAAAATGAATTTGATGCAACCTGCAAAGGTGTCATCAATTATCGATATATTGAATGAAGGATCCATTGAAACAAAAGTCAATTGCGTTCAGTTGATCGAAATGTTGATGGAGGAGAAAGATTTCCGATCAGAAATTGTCTCAAGCCATTGCTTGTTGGTTGCTTTAATGAGGTTGGTGAGGGATAAGAGACACCCCAATGGACAATTTCCCGGGCTTGGTCTTCTCAAATCGATTTGCATACATAAGCAAGTTCGAAGTTTGATTGTGAGTGTTGGCACTATTCCTCAGTTGGTGGAATTGTTATCTGGATTAAATCTAGAATGTTTGGAAATTGCCCTTTTCATTCTGGATGTCTTGTCCTCTGTGCCTGAAGGGAGACAAGCTTTGAAGGAATGTTCAAACACTATACCTAGTATGGTCAAGCTACTCATGAGAATTTCAGAAAGCTGTACGAAATATGCACTTTCAATCTTGTTGTCTATATGCAAACTCTCCCCTGAGGAATGCTCGTTAATAGCCATTGACGTGGGTCTTGCAGCAAAGCTCCTCCTTGTCATCCAGAGTGGTTGTAGTCCTGTTCTGAAGCAGCAGGCTGCTGAGCTTTTGAAGCTATGTAGTCTGAATTATTCAGACACTATCTTCATTTCAAAATGTAAACTGACCCGAACGATGCAATGAAAACAGAATCATGGCTCTCTCGTGCACTTTGAGGGTTCAACACAAATTTGATGTGGAAGTACAAATCTATCGATTACTTGTAGCTTTTGATTCAACATACATGGAGATCTGTATTGTATGTAAGCATGCATCGAGCTGAAGTTCTCCAATAAGCACTTGAAATAGGAGATTGTTTCAAAAACCTCGTTCCCAAAAAGATTTCATTTGTAAGGGTATAAAGAAACAGTGCGAATTAATTGTATGTATTGGAGCTTAAAATAGCAATGTAATTGGTTGGCAGTTGTTTTGCTCCATGAATCTCTTGTAATTCTCCGATTCTTGGGGATTCAAGATCCTCCAATATTCGTTGACAACTTTGTAGAAGTTTTGTAGTGGCCTTACAGTGTGTAGAATGTAGTGAAAAAACAGATATCCATTCAATATGTACAGGCAATCACAGATTTCTGTTCGTTGTGATATTACTTCGCAAAATCCCATTTTCTGTATATTTATTTGTTCCTACGCATGAATCACTCCGAATGAGCTGTTGATGCTATTTTTGGAATACTTCTGTGCAAAATAATGCTTTTGTAGATGCACACGAGAAAATTGTCGGTCAAAGTATTTGTCTGTTTATTTATAGTAAATATATTACTATTCTGCAACATTATATTTAACGGAAAGATGTACGTTGCAATTTTCACCATTGTGGCTGACTGGTTTCTATGCAGTATGTGCAACTTCTGATTTCTTTTGGTCACGCTGTTGTATAATTTGAATTTCCTTTGCTATCTGCATGCTCTATCAACAAGCAAGGTACAAAGAATAAAACTTTTTCTTGGACCTTGATGATTTTGAAGGATAAACATCCTACTTTTTCAGTTTCCTCAATTATTTTTGTTTCAATTTATATGGAATACGTCTGTGTATTCTTGTTCTTGCCATTGTTTCATTTTCATGCTTCAATTACAGAGAAAAAACACTCTCAATGTAATAAACTCTTTTCGATTTCATATGATGGTATGGATGGGGAATGATTATGTTATGAGATTCGAGTTTGTTTACTCATGGGAAGGTTTTCTATTTACTTTACATTAGGATTTATATGGTAGTTTAGAAATTTCTTTAGCACTAGAATTTGAATTTCTTGAATAAGAACATTAATGTTTGCTTGAAAATGGGCCATGTTGAATAAAAAAATTTGAATTTTGTCAATCATCTATCCAAATTCTTTCTTCTTTGTAATGAGATCATTCACACTCCATTTATAGAAATGCTACTAGTGTGGAACAACAAACAATAAACACGAAAGGGCTTCTCATTGGTTTCCTGATTCAAATAAAAGCATTCATACAAGTAGAAAAAGTTTACAGAGATTAGATACAAGAATTTGTCCATTTCTCTTCTCCATAGTATTGCCCAAACTAAAGCCCTTTGTCCCATCTCCTTCTGTCCTTCCAGTTTCATTCCTGCAATGTAAGGAGCCAAATTTACAACTTTGCAAATAACCTTTCAAATTTACGTGAAACCAGTACTATAATAATCACATGCATTGTCAATATTCCTACTTTAGTCGACCTGAAAATTTGTCATTAGACATTTGGGTCAATGAGTTCCCCATTCAAGTACTCTCTGTAGGCAGCCACGGGCCAGATGAAGCCTCTCCAGATAAGCCTGTTGGCCAATGGAACATCGATGATGATCTCCTTCTGGGTCGGCTTCTTGTCATCCCTGATAGCAATCAAGTAGCTTCTACCAACCCACCCAATCCATCCGGCAATGTATAAGAACAGAATCCCTGGAGTTATGAATTCACCCCAGTGCCTCTGATCCCCGCTCACGATCAAGTGAGGCAAACCATCTGATCCACACAGCAGGCCTTGCTTGCCATAGTTCTCAAACCTGCATCATAATCACAAATTTGGGATTCAACTCATTGTCGGGCTAAGGAATTTGATCTTCATAGTTGCAGCTTATTAGAATGGAAGTAATCCAAGACATTCCTAAATGACTAATACGAATAGGCACTGTGTAGAAACATCAAGTTAATGATTCAAATGAATTTTATCACAACTTACAAGTACAGAGGCTTCTGTCTCTTCAACATGACAAATACCGCATTTCAAGATATTTTTCTTCTCATTCTATAATAATCATTCAGATGCTTCAACGGCATATGAGCATAAGAAAAATTGTCTCAGTTAACATCTTAATGCAGCTCTCCATCATTCTTATTAATGATTTTGCCCACGACAGTCCAGTGATCGATTATATTAGCATACCAATTATCGAGTCAACATCCAAAAGTTGTATCACATTCTTGACAAACTAATTTTTTCATTGAAGAGCTGATCCGTGCACAATTTTCATAACTGAGCTTTAACGAGATATGATCTCGGGCTTAAGCTTATATGAGATGATAATTCTTTTGTTTAGCCATTATATTCAGCACCGATTGCATCAGAAGCCCAAAATTTTCTTTCATCAAGATCAAATAGTTACTCCAAGAAAATCTTGAATATATTTAGTTGACCCACCCACAACAAATACTTAAAAAGAATGTTTGAAAAGTTCCATTACCTACGCTTTGTCTTCTCCATAGTGGCCTTGATGGCAAGAGCAGGAGCACTGTCAGGAGCATAAAGCTTCAAGGAAGACTCGAGCTTCTTTAGCTCCTGTTTCTCACGCTTGGCAAACTGTTTCGACTCCTTGCATGGCGTCAATCCTGCTATGTCAGCTGATGCTGGAAGCACTGGTGCAGATAACAGAATCGAGGATAGCGCAATAGCAGCAGAAAATGCCTTAAGCGATTGCTCTGAACTTGAACCAGAAGATGTGGTCTGGTTAGGAGAATTAGCTTGGCAAATAATGGTTGCAGCCCTTTGTTTTGTGCCCAATTTTGGTAAAGAAATGGGCTTAAAAAGGTTTGAAGGAATTGTGAGTGACATAATTTAGTTTTTTTCAGTTGAGAAAGATTGGAATTGATGAGAAGAAGAAGAAGAGGGTTTGAATGGAGAAGTGTGGAGGGCTGATTTTTAGATTATGGGAGTGGTGGCTGTGAGAGAGGATAAGGTGCGGCAAATGATGAGGTGGATGGTTGTGGTTGGTTCAGAGTTTTGTTTAAGATTCAGTCTATCCTTGAAGGAACCACAAACAGAGGATATCAGATATATGCACAGGTTCGTGTTGCATCCACGTTGCAAAGATAATTAAAATTCATGGAAGAAAATAAATAAAAAATTCTTATTGATCGATTTTATTTCTTTGCATATGGATGATTATATATAAAGAAAAGTATATTGAGTAATCTTTACACATTCTTGCAAACTCGAGATAATTTGTAGATTTCAATTTGAGCTTGTAAACAAAATTGAAATGATAAACAGTCTAATAACAATAAACCGGATGGATGAAATCAGTGAAATTTTAATTCTTGGATTTTCAGATTTGGATGAAAATAGATGTTTTATTTACAAGTGGTTGGTTGATACTTTGATTTTTGTGGAGAAAGTCAACTAGTATAGCTAGTTTAATCAATTTTAAAATGTATACTATGGGTTATTTATTACAAGTTCGTTGACTATTTTATTAATTCCCTCACGGGACAAGGTGAAAATATAAAATTGCCCTCCAAAATTGTCTCAATACATAAACTTGTAATCAGGGGCGGACCCACCCTAGGACCTGGTGGGTCCTATGACCCACCAAAAAAAAAAAAAAAAAAAAAAAAAAAATTTTTTTTTCATTTTTTTTTATTTAAAATACTGTACAATTTTGGGATATAACATGTTAGATGTTAGATATAAGTACAGATTTTGGGATATAACATCTATAAAGTATATTGTAATTTTTCATTATAACATGTTAGATATAAATACAGATTTAGATGGAAAAACAGAAATCTGGCTTTGAAAATGAATTTTAGTTAATTAAGATTTGAATTTAGAAAGTTGTTGAATGTTGTGATTTATTTTGATATTAAGGTGTTGTTCTTTTGTCCGTTTTGTTGGTTTAGTTGCATGTTTGGTTCTTTCTAAGGTTGTTAATTGTCAGTAGCAACGAAGTGCTTTTACCTCTTGTAGTAGATCCGTCTAATTGTTGAAGAAACTGTTTGGTAGCATGGGTTGAGACCTCGAAATTGGATAGAAATTCTTGTCTACATATTTGAATTTGATTTCGAACAGTCTAACACAATTAAAAAGTAGTTCTGATTTCAGTTTGTCAGCTTACTGCTGTAATTGGTCGGATGAGCGTTTTCGAGTTAATAATTTTTTCATTTTTACAGCAATTTAGGAATGAAAAATAATATGTATTTCAAACTTCTATCATTTTAATTGTACATCATTATGAATATTTGTGCTACCCGCCTCCAAAAAAAAATTTTCGGGGGCAGCGTGCTCCCCCCTCCTTCATCTCAATATCTTTCATTTTAGGACCCACCAGTTCTAAAATCCTGGGTCCGCCACTGCTTGTAATCCACAATGAAGATACAAGTCATGATCCAATTGAAAATTAGAATCCAATCAATCTTTACAAGGTACAAATTAGGCTTTCTTCTGGCAGGATGATCAGTTCTGAAATGGATGAGAAGCTGTAGAAGCACCAAAAACCTGCTTGTTTTGTCGAGCTTTAGATCTACCAATAAAGTAACAACCCACACCAACAAATATTGAGACGATAATCAGAGGCAGAGATATCACTATAACCATACCCATCTCTGCCCTGATTGTTGAATTGTGTGTGTGAGAGAGAGAGAGTGTGATTAAAATCCACATCTCTGAAAATATCAGATTTCCAAAGAAAGCCAATTCGTAATGGTGGGTTATACTTTTTAAGAACCAATAAGATTCGAAAGAAAAACTTCATTCTTTTTCAGTAGGCTGGACGGGATGTCTTTGAACTATACAACTCTTTTACCGTTCTATTCATTACTAGAGAAAATTATTTATCAGAAAATAATAGAGATCTTAGCCCTCGCCTCAAGCATAGCAATTCGATTTTTAAATTCTTTGTAAGCTGTATAGGATTCAAATTCAATCCTCTTTGTTTTAAAGGTTGCCTCTCTTGTGTACATATCTTTCCATCAGATAGGGGCAAAAGCCAAAGCCCCCCCCCCCCCCCATTCGGGTTCGTGAGTTGACCTAAAATTTCTAGCCGATTCTTGAATGGATTTTCCATAAAGAAATAAATAAATAACGAGAGAGAGAGAGAGAGAGAGAGAGAGAGAGAGAGAGAGGACATATATAATGTAGCCATGTAGGCCATTTACATCCAAATAGAACTTAAATTGTCATGCAAATGACGAAATCTTATTAAGACAAGAAAATAAGACACAATGCTGAGCTAAACACGAAAAACTGAAATTCGAGAATCGAACCAAATACCAAACTGAAAGGGAGAAGATGAAAAAGTTAATCCTACAAAAAACCTTCAATAACTCCTGAAAAGGTTGCAAAACAAACCTCCGTACTCTTCTAGCGGCGTAGGATGATTCTGTTATTCCGATTAACAGAATCATCCTGCAAAATAAAGGCGGGGCTCTTCTCTTCCATTATACCTCCGACGTAAGAATTAGAACCGGATTAAGACATAGACTTAGGAATTGAATGCATAAGGGGAGCTCAGATAGTAAATTTTCACTAGTATATACTTGACTCATCTTGGGAGTATTTATAGGCGGTTGGAGCCGCATAACTGTCAGGCGGTTGCAATACCACGTGATGTTGTGCGCCCACTTTCCCTACGTTTTGAGAAGGTGGCCACTTCCCGTCCAGTTGTTGGTTGTCTTTGTGAGTGGCAGACGGCCTAACATGAATGTAGAGCGCCCGCGTGGGGTCGATATCTTCGTATGGTAGGTATGGGGGTCGATAGCTTCATGTGGTAGGCATGGGGGTCGACCACCTCATGTGGTAGGCGTGAGGTCGACGGCGTCATGGTGGTCTTCCTATGCAAACATAGTGAAACTCATGCTGGTAGACACGAGGTGCATTCCCAATAGCTGTTACCTTAGTCGTCATTGCCAATAATTGTTAAGGATGTATTATATCGGTAGGCAGTCTAACATGAATGTAGAGGGCCTCATGGTGGTAGGCGACCTCATACTGGTAGACGGTCTAACATGAATGTAGATGACTTTATAGTGGTAGACAGCTTAGCATGAATGTAGAGGACCTCATAGTGGTAGGCTGCCTCATAGTGGTAGACAGCTTAGCATGAACGTAGAGGGCCTCATAGTGGTAGACAATCTAGTATGAACTAGAGGGTCTCATAGTGGTAGACGGCCTAGCATGAACGTAGAGAACCTCATAGTGGTGGGCTGACTTCATACTAGTAGACAGTCTAGCATGAATGTAGAGGGCCTCATAGTGGTCGACATTCCGACATAGGCGTAGAGCGTTCGTGGGGGGTCACGACTCAACATAGACGTGAGATGCCTCATCTAGTCGATCATCATAGGCGATTGTTAATGCCACCCAATATCACTAGCCCCTCTAACTCTTGTCAATGTTTATCGATAAGGGGTAGCATCAATATCCTCTCTTCTCTTCTTTCTTCATTCTAACTTTTGAAATTTTCTTTCCTTCCATTATGTATAAAATCGTCTTGAGTTCTCCGTCCGACGAAAGTGAGCATGAGGAGGTGGAGGCGTCGACCGAGATCAACCCATCGTCGACCAGCAACGAGCTGGTCGTTCCTCGACCAGCCTCGTTGTTCCCTCGTAAGTCCAGTTTGTCCTCTCGTGGTTTCGAGTTGCTAGTCGATGGGCTGGTTGATCCTCGACCAGCCTCGTTGTTCCCCATAAGTCTAGTTTGTCCTCTCATGGTTCTGATAGCCTGACTCATTCGGCCAAACCTCAAACGTTTCATCTGAGTTCTCCTAAAAGACACATTGGCTCAACAAAGTCATTAGGACAAGACTTAGAAATCAGACGAGATCTAGCAGGAGAGGCCGACGTCCTTGAAATCCCGAATTGCCATAGCCTTTACAATTCCCCACTTAAATTAGATAAATCTCTTAGCAAGTTCGATCGTATCGATAATTATGTTTATAGAGCCCCTAGGCCTAAAGAGAAACTCCCTGGGTCCGATCCCCAGCAGAGTCACCATACACAAAGACACCATGGACGGTGATTTTCGATTCCCTATCCATCCCATCTTTGTCATTCGATCATGTGCTACTTTCTATCGGCTTGGGATGTGGGCTGAAAAATACAATTTCCTTTGAGCATGGATGTTTACTTATTGAATATTATTGATGCTTAGTTCATCTTATTCTTTCAAATCTATCTTGACATGTGGGTACTGCTTGCCCATATGTAAAAGTTAATTTGCGTATTCTCGCACAACCTTCTTTATTTGATCATATAGTAACTTCGGGTGGTGTCAATTAACAGAGGCACGCCTCGCCCCCTAATGGCCTATTGTAGACTGTAGACCATCGTACAGTAGACATGCGGGGGTCGATTGTTGCATGATCGACACCCGGGTGGTGATTTTGGTTTTTATACTTCAATTGTCGACCCTTAGCTAACTTCCTGGTTTGATTGCTGTTGTCAAGTCTTTTGGTCACGTCGAATTGCAGAGCGTACAGTCTAGGGGTTTTGGGACCTTAACCAATTTTTTAGCTTTAAAAGCTCTCCACTAGACCGCAGAGCGTTGTCGACTTTATGACCAATTTTTTTATTTTTTCGATCTCTGTCTAGCCTCTTAAGCTGTATCGAGTGTAGAGCGCAAGGTCTAATGGTTTAGGGTCTTAGCCGATTTTTGACTTTAAAGGCTCTCCACTATGACCGTAGAGGGTTGTCGAGTATGGGGTTTGGTGATTTCAACTTTAACCATTTTCGGCTTTAAGAACTCACCACCGACCCTTGTGACAATTTTGAGATAGTAAATTTTTTAGCTTTGCTTCACACGGTTGGCGGTCAAGTTACGATGGGCAGTCGAAAGCAGGGTGTGGTGATTTTGAGTCTTAACCATTTTTTATTTTAAGAACTCACCACCAGTTATTAGGGTGATTTTGAGCTAGCCATTTTTTTACTTATGTTGCTCACCGTCAGGTGTTGAGCTGTCGAAAGAAGGGTGTGGTGATTTTGAGCCATAACCATTTTTGATTTTAAGAACTCACCACTAGCCTTTGGGACGATTTTGAGCTGGCTAATTTTTTGACTTTATTGCTCACCGTCAGGTGTCTAGCTGTCGAAAGCAGGGTGTGGTGGTCTTGTGCCTTTACAATTTTTGGTTTTAAGAACTCACCACCAATCCTTAGGACGAGTTTAAGCTAGCCAAATTTTTTTTGACTTGTGTTGCTCACCGCCGGGTGTCGAGCTGTCGAAAGTAGGGTGTGGTGGTTTTGAGCCCTAAACATTTTTTGTTTTAAGAACTCACCACCAACCATTGGGGCGATTTTGAGTTATCCAATTTTTTGACTTTTTTTTCTCACCGTCGAGTGTTGAGCTGTCGAAAGTAGGGTGTGGTAGTTTTGAGCCTTAACCATTTTTTGTTTTAAGAACTCACCATCAGCCCTTGGGGCGATTTTGAGCTGGCCAAGTTTTTAGTCGGTTGCTCACCACCGAGTGCCGAACAATTCTGGGTGATTTCAATCAATCATTATCCATAACTTCATAGTAGAATTAAACTTGCCAAGATTTTAGGACTCAGTAAGCGCACCAGGACGACAATTGCCAACCACTCAGGATATTGTACCTCTCTAATGAACCCTGCCTGCAGTAGCTTTTCAACCTCGGCGTTGGCTGCAACCTGCCGTTCATGGGCAAGATTTTTTTCTTTTGTGTTATCGACTTAGCGTCTGGCCACACACCAAGACGATGTTGTGCAACAGATGGATCAATTCCTAGTATGTCAGTTGGGCACCATGTAAAAACATTCAAATTGTTAGACAGACACTTCACCAATTCTTCTTTTTCTTCTGACCTCAGGTCTGCCCCACGCAGAATTCACGTCCTCCTGCTACCTGAATTTTTTTCGTAGTATTGAGGGGCTCAATCCGCCTCCTTGGAGGCTCAAGATCTAACATCATCACTGGTGGTGATCCCTTCGTTCGTATACTGTCGACATAACACTTTTTCGAAGACTGCTGATCACTCCTCACACATCCCACCTCATGACTGGTTGGGAACTTCATCACTTGGTGGTAAGTGGAAGGAATAACCCCAGCAGCATTCAGCAGGGGTCAACCGTAGATTGTATTTTACGCCCTGGGGGTCTTGAAAACCAAGAAATTTGTTAGAACTACCACACTTGCCGGATAGGTACCCAACGTTACCAGCAACTCCACAACTCTATCTAGTATAACAGTAGCCCCTCCAAATCCAAGGAGGGGGTGTAGACTGGTTTCAATTTTTTTGAAGGAATTTTTATATAAACGCTTCCCAATTGAGAATGTTGGCCACGCTACCGCCATCGACCAACACCCTTTTGACATCACAATCCGCGATGTCGCCCACTATTAGCAAGACATCATCATGGGCGGTTGCCACACCTATTAAATATTCTTCTCCAAAAGTGATGTTTTGATCAAACCTGGCGTTTTCTGAATAGAGCAGATCCCAACTGTGCGTGCGTTGCTCTTTCTTGCCAAGTTCAAGTCACCCTACGCTGCGATCCCTCCGATAATCACATTTACTTTCTGTCTCCCATTCCCCTCTAAAATTTTTCGTGACCTCTGCTTTCTCTGCATCAACGTACTTATCACCCTTTTTCAACAGGTCATGCATCGACTCTGGGAGATTTTTGGAGAATGACATCTTGAAGGCCCAATTTCGCGTTCCATTCATTAACGCTGTCACCACTGCAGACATCTGAAGGTCCTTTATACCAAGGGTCACCCAACTGAACCTAGCCAAGTATTCCTGCAAGGGCTCATCTTTGTCTTGCACAACTTGCATCAACCCAATGGTGGTCTTTCATTTCCTTTTGCTACTCATGAAGTATGTCATAAAACTCCTGGAGAGCTCGTCAAAAGTTTTTATGGACCTGGGTGCCAATGTAGCTACCTAGTCCCTAGCCTTCTTCCTAAGCGATGGGGGGAATGACCGACACATCACAGTTGCATAGAGCCTCATTAAATTAACAAATGTTCGCAAGTGGTCCAGCGGATCCGTGACTCCATCTGCCTGCGCCTGTTCTTTCTCCTAATTAGAGTATCATCTATCTTCTGGGTCATCATTTTTTCTATCTTCGTTTCCAAGTCTGTCTTGGGATGGGGAACTTGTGGAATCACAGACCCTAAAGCTCCCTGTCTTCCGTTGTTGGCTGAGCGACGGGCAGGGCGACTGTTTGTGCTTCGAGGGGTGGCTGCTCATGTATGGGAGTTGGGGCATTTCGTGTCTGACTCTGCAAGAAGGTCATCATGACTGTCAATTGTGTTTTCAAGACATTAAATTGGCCCTGCGTTATATACTGCGGTGGCAGATCATGTCCCCTTGCGATCGATTCCGACTCCGTCTCCGCCATATTCCCAACCAAGCGCATATCACTTCTTGACATAGCTTTTCGGTTCAGTGGATTCTCACAGACGGCGCCAATGAAAAGGTTCCAAAACAAACCTCCGCGCTCTCCTAGCGGCATCGGATGGTTCTGCTATTTCGATTAATAAAAGTCGCTTGCAAAATAAGGGCGAGACTCTTCTCTCCCATTGTGCCTCCATCGTAGGAATTAGAACCGGATTAAGAAATATAGACTTAGGAATTGAATGCTTAACGAGAGCTCAGATAGTAAATTTTTACTAGTCTATACCTGACTTGTCTTGGGGGTATTTATAGGCGATTGGAGCCGCATAACTGTCGAGCGGTT
Source organism: Osmanthus fragrans (assembly GCA_019395295.1). Classification (NCBI taxonomy): domain Eukaryota; kingdom Viridiplantae; phylum Streptophyta; class Magnoliopsida; order Lamiales; family Oleaceae; genus Osmanthus; species Osmanthus fragrans. The sequence goes on along the minus strand of CM033341.1, from coordinate 47,482,117 downwards.
GCAATGCAACGTGTCTCAAGTTGTGCTCCCACTTTTCCCACGTTCTGAGAAGGTGGCCACTATCCGTTCAGTGGTTGGTCGTCTTTGTGAGTGGTAGACGGCCTAAGATGAATGTAGAGTGCCCGTGTGAGGTCGATGTCTTCGTATGGTAGGTATGAAGGTCGATGGCTTCATGTGGTAGGCATGGGGTCGACCACCTCATGTGGTAGGCGTGGGGTCGACGACATCATGGTGGTCATCCTATGCAAACATAGTGAAGCTCATGCTGGTAGACACGAGGTGCATTCCAAATAGCTCTTACCTTAGTCGTCATTGTCGATAATTGTTAAGGGCGTATTATGTCGGTAGGCAGCCTAACATGAATGTAGAGGGCCTCATGGTGGTAGGCGACCTCATAGTGGTAGACGGCTTAACATGAATGTAGAGGGCATCATGGTGGTAGACAGTCTAGCATGAACGTAAAGGGCCTCATAGTGGTAGACAGCCTAGCATGAACGTAGAGGGCCTCATAGTGGTAAGCGACCTCATAGTGGTAGATGACCTAGCATAAACGTAGAGGGCCTCATAGTGGTACGCGACTTCATAGTGTAAGACAATCTAGCATGAATGTAGAGGGCCTCATAGTGGTCGACGGTCCGACATAGGCGTAGAGCACCTGCGGGTGGTCAACGGCTCAACATAAACGTGAGACGCCTCATCTAGTCGATCATCATAGGCGATTGTTAATGCCACCCAATATCAACTCCCTAACAATCTGCCGGTTAGCAGTTCCATACTTTTTTCTTGCACTGCTCATAAAGACCAGCACCCAACATTCTCCAGAAATTCTTTTCATTAAGCTCGAACACTACATATTATGGCTGGAACCCATGGTTTTCAACCAACTCAGTTGTCCATTCGACGCACTGTGTCGGCTCCATCAAACTCTCCATCCTTTAAGACAGGTCCAGGAGCATAGTAGACTCCAACATTGTTGGATAAATATAGTGTAGTAGAGTGATGACTTTATAAATCAAATATAACTTACCAATCTTACTGTAATTTGGACAGAGTAACGGTAGGGAACAAGAAAATATATTCTACAAAATAAGTAAATTTGTCGCAGAGACCTTGCCAAATGAAATGGATGCAAAGTTGAGGCAAGTGTTGAACAATTTGTCTTTAAGTCGATTTTTCCCCGTAAATGTGCCTACGGATTTTTGTAATCAGCTCTCAAGATACAACTGTCCTCTTATGTTAATAGTATTCCAAAACACAAGAACCATGAACCAGAAAATGGATTTTGCACTCTTTATATCAATGAAAAAAAAAACCAAAACTTTTGCAGAATTTTGGTATAAAAGGAAGAAAAAAATGTTATGCTATAATTGCATATCATTGGGATGAAGAAATTAACGTCTTAATGGTCCTATTTAAGAAGAGGAAAATGTTGTGAGTGAGGAGATACGGTCCAAAATTCAGCAACATGGTCAATGGTCGCAATACTTGACGTCACTTGCTTGTCGTCTAAGTTTCTCTCAAGCGTTAAAAACTGTGAGCCCGTCGCTCAAGCGATTGGCTAGCTTCAGACGAGCTGACGGTGTTGCTGGATTTTTCAATCAACTACCCTTTTTCTTTCCCAACTTTGGATCATAGTTTCTCCTTCGTCCGAAATTGGTTTTGTCATTTCAAATATATTACGACGATCTACTTGATGAGTAGAACAAGTTTGTCTATTTACTTTCGTAATTTGACTATCAGATCAAGGCCGAATATTTGATCAAAAGTTGATATCAAGTCACTTTTTTCAAGTTATACTTAACCAAAATTTTTAATTTCTAAACCAATTCCAAGAATCCCTCACATGAATGGAAATTCCGCAATATGCACTACAAAATTCAAATGAGATACATACTCTAACAAAGGAGTACATGCAACAAGTTATAGCTTCAAGACATGTGGTTTGTGGCTATAAACTTCCCTTAGTCGATTACAATCGAATTTACCAGGCTATTGATGAACGCGATATCTTGAACCATTCAGCCGTTTGTGTAAATTAAAACAATTTTACCAACACCATAACTCATCTAACAACTTCGGTTCTCATGGTTGTGTTCATTTTAACCTTGAACAACTTTTGATTTCATAAGTGCTTTAGAAAATTAATCTTCAAATTCTTGTAGAAGTGGCCCCATTTTACACTTACATAGGTCATCTCCTACCTTTCTTCCAAAGAATAAGAATTAGTAAAAGTATACACTCATCCTTAACCATAGTTTAACTCTAGCACTTAAAGTTTATACGAATGGGAGTAAGCACTTTACTCTGATTTTTTCATAACTTAGTTGTCTCATTGAACCAAGATCTTGAAAACTTCAATCTATAAGGTTAGGTTTCCGCTATGGTGATTCCATTCGATAGGCTTTAGGCTCATTCCCCATCAAAAGATGGTATACTTGATCTCTCGTAAGTCCTTTCGTCAAAGGATCCGCTAAGTTCTCTCTTGACTTAATATAGTGAATCGAATATAGCATATATAGTCAACAAGTTGAGAAGATTTACAAGTAATCCGAATATTGATCATTGGAAGGCATTGACGCGAGTACTTAAATACTTAAAACACACAGTTGGGTATAAATTACACTACTTAAAATATCCTACAGTGCCAGAAGGATATACTGATACAAATTGGATATTTGACAAAAATGATGCAAAGTCTACAAGTGGTTATGTACTTACCATTGGAGGCGGAGCTGTGTCATAGAAATCATCTAAGTAAACTTGTATAGCTCGATTCACGATGGAATCTGAGTTTATTGATTTAGATAAAGTCAGAGAAGAAGCAGAATGGTTTTATAATTTTCTCGAAAACATTTCATGTTGGAAAAAATCGATACCCATGATTAATATACATTGCGGTAATCAATTGACAATTGCTATGGCACAAAATAGTATGTATAACGGTAAGTCTTGACATATACGTCAAAGACATAACACCATTAAACAATTGATTTCAAATGGTATAATCTCGATTCACTATGTTAAGTCAAGAGAGAACTTAACGGATCCTTTGACGAAAGGACTTACGATAGATCAAGTATATCATCTTTCAAGTGGAATGAGCCTAAATCCCATCGAATGGAGTCACCATAGCGGAAATCCAACTTTGTAAATTGGAGATGCCAAGATTTTGGTTTAATGAGACAACTAAGTTATGAAAGATTCAGAGTAAAGCACTTATTCTCATTTGTACAAAGTTTTAAGTTTTAGAGTTAAACTATGTATATGGAGAAGTGTATACTTTTGATATTCTTACATTTTGGAAGAAAGGTAGGAGATCACTTATGTAAGTGTGAAGTGAGGTCGCTTCTACAAGAATTTGAGACTTAATTTTGTAAAACACTTATGAAACTAAGAGTTATTTAGGGCCAAAATGAACACAACCATGAAAATCATATTTTCACCTTTCATTGCACAAAAAATATTTTCATCAAATTTTTCAATAAAAAAAGATGATTTTACCCTTCTATTCAAATAAAACAAAAAGAAAAGATCAAGAACTAATTGTGACACTAGTCACAAATTTTCAAAAATTACAAATTAATCACAAATATATAATTAAAAATCAAAACTAAAAAAATAAAAGTCATTCATTTTCTTCCTCTTGGGCCTTTCAAGCGATCTTCCCTTGTTAATTTTGTGGCATATACAAACAATCTTACTAGCTCATTGCCTCAGTCTCTTGGCAACTTAAGAAACTTGAGACCATTTCGAGCCGTTTAGAAAGATGAAATTTTTGGAAGCTTACCAACAGGAATTGGTTAATGTCGAAGCCTGGAAACTCTTGGTCTTGCTCAAAATAGAAATAGAAGGTAGTCTACCTAAAGAGTTAGGCATGTTATAGGAATGTAAAATGTATGTCTTTCCCTAATTATTTTATGCGCTCGTACGATTATTTTGTGCCAAAATGTACTTATTAATCTCATATTTTGATTTGGGTGGCAATTTAATGGAGATTGCGTAATTTGGAAGAAATATGTGAAAATGACCAAAGTTCAAGGACTAACGTGCAAATATTCAAAAGTTATGTCGAACCAAACGATGAAGATTTGAGAGTAATAGGAGTCAATTGGTTAAAAGAAGACGTCAAATGGATGAAATATCGTCAAAGTATGATCACACATCAATTTCTAATCGAAAAGTTATGCACTTATTTTTAGCATATTTATATCCTTTTTGACATGGTAAACGATCTAATTGAAAGATGAAATATGAAGAAAAGTTGTAGTTCTTTGAGTTATATTTTCAACCCACTTTAAATCACTTCAATCGGATATCAGTAGAGAAAGATATGATCAAAATACTAAAACCTGTCCAGCGAAAAAAAAATGTTATAACTATGTGGTTGCATAGTGTTAATTCCTTGCGACCTCACAAACCACTTCCAAAAGTTTGATAGCTGAATTTATTTCTTCTATGCGACAGCATGACTTTCTACCATGCAGTCGCATAGAAGACTTTCAAGGTGAATTTTCTGATTTTCTAATTCCAATCAAACACTTATGGAAACAAATCTCTCTACACTTTATAAACCCTAGAAGACGTCCAAAATGAGGGAGAATGCCTCCCATCTTCATTCTTCATTATTTTACTCTTAATTTCATGAATTGTAACTAAATTTTTACACTTGGTCGAAGGAAAGGGAAGCCTCAGAACCATAAATTTGTGAGATCTAAATTGTTTTGCATTATTTAATCCTTATTTTGAGTATTGAATGTTCTGCTGCATTTATTTCTATGATTTGTTGCGTTTAATTGCTAGATGTACCGCTAGTTTATTGATTATAACAATCTACCGCTAAGTTAAACATCAAATTCATAATTGTTTGATTTCTTTAACTTGTTAAGCAACTAGAATTTAATAATTGTTTGCGATAGAGGTTATTGAATTTTAGGAAGAATGCTTGAATAGGTTGAATGCAACAGCTGGTGGTTGTGTTATCTAATTCATCGATTTTTCTATTGTGTAAAGCTATTATTAAATTGAATCTTGAATGCTGGTCTGAGGTTATTTAATAATTAGAGTTAACTAGAACACTAGTTTCTAACTAATTAAAATTAAATAGAAATATGAATTATTCCAACGGTGAATATTCAAAATATGAATTGAATTATCCTTGCATCTATGATCAATTGTGGATTTCTGACAGTGGATGTAGACTTAGACCAAAATTCGTTATTTGATTGATTTCGTTAATTCCATTTGTGTTGCTATTAATTGCGTTATTTATAATTATTTTCGTTGCATACAAAATTTTTCCCTCCAATCATTGTACACGATGCATGAAATTTGAAATACACATTCTCCGTGGAATCAACCCTTGCTTCCATTACTGCATTAATTATAGAGGCAAGAGCTTAAGAGAAGTCATTCTATGGGAGAACCGATTTTCTGGATTTATACCTAAGGAGCTTGGAAATTGTACGAATCTTGAGATACTTGCTTTGTACCAGAACAATCTTGTCGGAGGGATTCCGGAAGAATAATTTGATTTTTCGAAAAAAAAATTGGATGGATTTTATCAAAATTCTGAAAACAAGATTCTTGAAAAAAAAAACTAGTAGGATTCTTACGGATTCTTAAAAAGGTCCTTTTTCGGGGAATAGTAAGAAAGAATTGGTCAATTCTCGGATTATAAAACGAAAACATCTACAAACAAACAAAGAAATACAAATGGATTTTGCATCTTCTAATTTGCTAAAGATTGATAACACAATAACATCTAGTAAACGATCAAAAAAGTTATCAGAAACATGAATTTCTTGAGTGAGATTCATTTTGGGATATGAAAATAGAAGAAATTTGAAGCTAATTGGGACTGTGTGAGAATTTCGAGAGAGAAAGTTGAGTACTTTATAAAGTGAAATGAATGACTGACGAAACAAAACAAAAAAAGTTGACACATTTTGGAGAAATATACTTCAGACAAGATTTTAGTGTTTTCTCGGGATCTCTGGTACAATTGGAAGAAAACAGAGGAAAAAGATGAATGATTTTTGTTTTTTAGTTTTGATTTTTAATTATATATTTGTGATTAATTTGTATTTTTTTTTTTAAATTTGAGACTATTGTTACAATTATTTATTTATATTTTCATTTTTTTTTATTTAAATAAGAGGGTAAAATAATCTTTGTTATTGAAAAAATGGATGAGAAAGACTTTTTGCACAATGAAAGGTGAAAAAAAAAAATGTATAGATATTTTTCACAATAATATTGAAAAATAGGGACATTTTGTGTTATTTACCTTTTTCACAAAGAGTGCAAACAATAGAGATTTTTTTTTTTTTTTTGTCCTTCTAATTACCCTCTATAAAATGGGAGGACAATCAAAATCGCCCTTTACCAGAAATCGTAGTCGACAATGAAGCGCACTTTGCAGAATAGCAATTTTATCTGCATTGCTCGACTTCAATTGAAACCAGACAACAAAGGAGGGTTCACAATATATTTTCTTTCTTCACAAATTATCTTCTGAAATTTGGGTTTAAAAATATCTTTCTGCGATTCAGCAGTTAATCAACCTCAAATTTTCTAAATTTTTTTGTTCAAATTTTCTGTTTCAGCGAAAGCTTTGATATTATGTCAAAGTGAAAAATCGAAATGTCGGGTGCAGCATTTTTTACTGAAGTAGCCATTGAACCTCTGTCTTCAATAATTCATAGCTCACTTTTCCCATGTAGGTTTTCGATTTCTCATAGCCCCTTTTTTGGAATTTCTCGAAAAACGAAGAAGCATAGCGGGATTACAACAAGCAGCATCTCGAGTAATGGCGGTGGGGTAATTATCGAAAAGAAAGAGTTTGAATTCAAGCCATTATTCGACGACTATTTGAAGGCGATGGAGAATGTCAAAATCGACAGAGATAGTAATAATCACAGTAGTAATAGTTTGAGGAAAAAGAAGCATTTCAAGGGCAAGAAGGAGGGAGAAGGAAATACTAAATTTGCAGATTTTGAGGATTTTAGAGTTGAGAAAGAAGAGGATAGTGATAAGATGTTTGTTAAAGAAAAATTAGAAAAGGGTGTATCCTACAGGAAAATTGCATTAAAAAAGGTAACTGATAACAATATAAAACAGATTAGGGTTAAGAGAAAAGGTGAGATTTTGGACATGGATAGAGCTGCATTCAAGTCACTGGAGAATGAAGACAATGTTATTGACAAGCCAAGAATTTCAAGGGTGGACATGGAGGAGAGAATTCAGAAGCTAGCTAGGTGGTGAGTTATAATTAGCCATTTTTGGAATATGATAAGCAGTCATATTTAGAATTTTTTTGGTTTATCTTTGTACATGCCAGCCTTTAAAAGGTTGGACATGATCTTTTGGGTATGTGATTTTTGTTATCAACTAAATGTGAGACTTCAGTTAAAACAAAATAGCTTTATAAGCATATATATCTATCTACAATTTATGATATTACGTTTGGGTTCTATAAGCTCGAAACCTCTATTTTATTAGTTGGTTATAGGAAATTTACTTGTGTTTGGGCTGAGTTCTAAGCTTTTAGTTATTAAATTTTGCATGTAGCCCTTCAGTTATCTGTCCTATTCGGCCTTTGTTCGCTGTGTGACCCTAGCATTGGCTGAATTTACTCAAATGCACGACATTTGAATTTTAATAATAATGTATCTTAGTATTTGGTATTATGCTCAGTTAAGATATCTACATGAGATGATTAGGTTAAGATTCTGCAGGGAATTCAAAATTTGTAGTCATTAAATGTGCTGAAAATACCACAGCCAGTATTTTTTGTTCTTAGACCGGTGTTTCCTATCAGTATGCCAAAAAGAAAGAAAAAAAAAGAGAAACAAGAATGGTATTTCACATCTTCTTGGGTACTGCCTCCAGTTAGGATGCTAGTGAATTGGATCTCACTTAACTACTATCTGTCATTCTATTTTGAATGTGAAGCCTTATAAATCAGGGTTAAATTTCCATGTCTATCAAGATAATACCAAGTGTTGCTGTAACAACCCGAACCTTGCGCCCAAACTGCTAGAACATGCGTACTAGCCGCTTTGGGGTGAGCAGAGTCCACTTATCCCCTCACGATTTTCTGTCGCGTTCCCCAAGATTCGAACTCATACATATCCCTTAAGAGTGACTTAAGGGGATTAGCGGTTTGGGCGCAAGGTTCGAATCGTTACAAAAACTTTTTTTTTGTAACGACCCGGACCTTGCACCCAAACCGCTAGAACATACGTACTGTCCGTTTTGGGGTGGACAGAGCCCACTCATCCCCTCATGGCTTTTTGTTGTGTTCCCTAGGATTCGAACCCAAGACCTCCATCATATGGGAGACTTAAGTTGAATCCTGGTGCCAATTGGACAACTTGCCAAATTGGTACTAAGATTCTCCTTAAGTCACTCTTAAGGGAGAGGTTATGAGTTCGAATCTTGGGGAACGCGACAAAAAATCGAGAGAAAATAAGTGGGCTTTATCCATCTCAAAGCGAACAGTACGTATGATATAACGATTCCGGCGCAAGCTCCGAGTCGTTACAAAAAACTCCCTTAAGAGTGACTTAAGGAGAATCCTAGTACCAATTGGTCCAATTGGTACTAGGATTCTCCTTAAGTCACTCTTTAAGGGAGAGATTATGAGTTCGAATCCTGAGGAATGCGACAGAAAGTCGTGAGGGGATAAGTGGGCTTTGCCTACCCCAAAGCGGACAGTACGTATGTTCTAACGGCTTGAGCACAAGGTCAGAGTTATTACAAAGTTGCCCAATTGGTACCAGGATTCTCTTTAAAACACTCTTAAGGGAGAGGTTATCAGTTCGAATTGTGGGGAACGTGACAAAATGCTGTGAGGGGATAAGTGGGCTCTGCCCACCCCAAAGCGGGCGGTACCTATATTCTAACGGTTTGGGCGCAAGGTCCGAGTCGTTACAATTGCAGCTCTTGAATGTGTTGTTTTAGATTCATCTATATTGAAGAGCTGATTTTGGTCCTCTATTCTGCCTCATAGTAAAGTAGTTTACTTTTTCAGTCTGAATGCTGCAGACATTAACATGCCTGAATGGAAGTTCACTAAAATGATGCGAAGCGCTCAGATCAGATTCTCAGACCATTCTATTATGAGGATTATCCAGATCCTGGGTAAGCTTGGAAACTGGAGGCGCGTGCTGCAGGTTATTGAATGGATTCAATCACGTGAACGCTTCAAATCGCACAAGATACGGTATGGTACTTTGTTTCTGTCCTACTCACGCCAATTTTCCATTCTCACCATTAATATCTTGAGTGATAAACATTGTAAAGAAAAAAGAAGTTATTTTGAGGGCTTCCCAGAAAGAGAGGGAAAAATCAGAGGGCTAAAAATGTTTATCTTTGTTTTAGCCCATTCATTTGATTGCCTATCACTTCTTTCTTTATGCGAAGTCAATTGCAATTTTGATTTTGGACGCCCGTGTTTTCCAGATATATTTATACTGCTGCATTGGATGCTCTTGGAAAGGCAAGGAGGCCAGTGGAAGCACTCAATTTGTTTCGCCATATGCTGGTAAAACTTTGTAAAGTGCATTTTAGTTAATATATTCGAATAACGGGGATGAGAAAAGACACGAGTTGTTACAGCTTCTTTCTCCACTCCTAACAGGAGCACATGTCTTCGTACCCGGACATCGTCGCTTATCATTGTATTGCTGTGACTCTTGGACAAGCGGGGCATATGAAGGAACTGTTTGACGTGATTGATACCATGCGGTCTCCTCCCAAAAAGAAGTTTAAGACTATCATCCTTGAAAAGTGGGATCCACGATTGGAACCAGATGTCATCATCTACAACGCGGTTAGTAGTACTTTATATTTTCATTAACAATATACCTTTCTTCTTTTTCGTGAACAATGATGATTTAACATCTTATCAAAAGAGAGGACATACAAACCCTGGATTGATGTTTCAATCTGTCAGTTACTGTAATTAAAATGTGTGATATATTCTAAAACAATTTATTGCTTGTGCATCCCTCTTTTCAATGCGTAATTTCTTAAAGAACTGTAAAAGCACGTATCTTCAGTTTAGAATGTAAAACACCGACATGTAAACTTGTTTTGAGACTGCACAAATGATACAATATTTATTGTAACTGCATAAGTGTGCGGTAACACTTTGAGTACTGTTTCTACAAATCCTTTTGGTGGAAAGCCATTGGCTGAGGATATAATGTTAGAACTACAGCCTGTCTGGCAGTGGCACCCTGGTGATACATGTCCTATTATGAAGTTACATATGTGAAAACAAGTCTCTCCCCTCTCCTTTGAAAAACTTATCTATGATTCACTTATAAGTTATAGCACATACTAGTAGTCTGTTTATTTATGTGTTTTTTTATAAAACTGGAATTATTGTTCTTCTGTTTAGGTGTTCTCGTTGCACAACTATCATTTGAATGCTTTTTAACTATTTTGTTGATATTAAAATGCTTGTGTGTATTTGTGCACAGGTCCTTAATGCATGTGTTCAGCGTAAGAAATGGGAAGGTGCTTTCTGGGTTCTACAGGAGCTAAAGCAACAGGGTCAACAACCTTCAAGCACAACACATGGATTAGTTATGGAGGTAATACCCTGATGCCCACTCGTTTGCCCTTGTTTGTTGGTGAGCTTTTGATTGCCACAGGTCGATGCATTTGCCTTTTGATTTTCACAGCAGATCCTGTGGGTTCAAGGCTATTGCTTGATGGATACTGTTCTCCTGATTCTGATTGATTATATAATAAAACATTTTATGGTATTTTTGGCTAACATCTTTGAGTTTGGTTTTCTAGGATCTCTATTTTGGAGAATATTTTACTTTGACGTGTATGGTTCAACATTTCTCTCTCATTCTTCTATGCATTTGATGATTACAATAGCTAACAAAATGTGGAATTATAAAATAGATTTCGTTACTAAGGAAGTAATGCCTCAATCACATAGGAACAAATTAACATAATTTTTGTCTTTATCATCTTATATAGGCACATAATTCTTACACAAATTTGAAAGAATTTCTTTCTAAGAAAATTGAGGGAGTAGAACTAGAATTTTTTATTGTGTATACCTTTGTGAAATTCCATATATATTCTTTGGATGTGGGTATTTGTCCAAGAGTCATGGTCTTTCAGGTTGATACTGAATGAAAATGTAGGTATTATTAGATAAAATGGATAAAATAAGGAAGGGTGCAGCTGCTGAAGAAGAAGTACAATTCTTGGCTGGGAAGTCTTTTAAATAAAATGCACAACTGTTGAACTTTAAATTTAGGCCCTGTTTGGTTTAGATAAAAATCAAAATTTTAGTAAATTTTGATAGAAGTCGACGGAATGTGTGGTTGAAAAGTTGAAAGTCCCATGAAATGTGTGGTTAAAATTAATTGTTCACTTTGAATTGGATTTTAATCAATTTTTTTAGTTGAACCAAATAGGGGCTTAAGTCTATGGGTCTCTGCAACGCATACATTTAGTGGGTTCGCCAATAATATAGTATCAGGCCAACAAAACTAAATACCATGAGCCAATATGCAAATAAAAAAATGGATTAAAAAGAATCCACCAACTTAAACATGCATAGTACTTATAGAGGGCCGTTGTCGGTGCCTCAACTGGATTCAGTTATACTAAAAGTGTCCCATGATGCTCTATGTCTAACATTCTCATTCATATTTCTCCTAAGTTTTCAAATAAAAAGAATCCTGATTTTTAGTGTGCATTCTGCTTTTCTCATACAATTCTATGCCTTGTTTCCATTAAATTTGGGGTCAGTGACTATATAGTTTCTCTACCGCTGATACACAAGTTTTGCTAAAAGATCTAAAGTTACTAGATAGTTTCTTTACCGCTCATACACAACTGTTTTTTTTTTTTTTTTTTGGAACTGTTCTAGCTCATGTTTTTTCGACTTATGGTATCATGGAGTTTGGTGATTGCAAGAAAATAATAAAATAAGAAGTGTAGACTCAGTTATACAGTTTATTGTTAGCTTAACTAATCTTAATTGGAGCAGTTAATGTTTGCATGCGGCAAGTACAACTTGGTCCATGACTTTTTCAAGAAAGTGCAGAAATCATGCATACAGAATGCTTCAATGTATAAAGGTAATTTCGTAAAAGATACATTTTGCCTAAATCAATGCAGATTGTTCCTCAGTTAAATATTCTCTCTTATTGTCTGTAGTTGTTGTGAATACTCTTTGGAAGGAAGGTAAAACTGATGCGGCTATAATGGCTGTTGAAGACATGGAGAGGCGTGGAATAGTTGGTACAGCAGGTCTGTATTATGACCTTGCTCGTTGCCTTTGTAGTGCAGGAAGGTGCCAGGAGGCTCTGAAGCAAGTAGGTTTCTTCTGGTTTGCTGTACATTAATGTTGCTCGATTCCTTTATTTCCCATAGCAAACTTAAATAACGTGGAACATCAAAATAGTATAGTGCATTTCTGATTGTGCTTCACCTTCAGTGACATTGAGAGGTTGGGATTGAAAAACGTGAGGTATGAATCATTTTTCAAGATGACCAAGTTTTGCATATAAATCTCATTGAATTCTATTTAACTGTGCTGTGGGATTTACTATCCCCTTTATGTTCTTACACCGTGCCTCGTTTCTTGCATGTCTGATCTTTGGAATAGGATGTAAGATATGGGAAGTGAGCAGGAAATAATGATTTCCATTGTTTTTGTTCTGCATTGTCCAGCTTCCACTGAGGTGTTCAGTGTCTATAGATATATGTAGATATAAACTCCCTTCTACCCAGTTTCAACTTTTTTTCACGTTTTTTTTTTCTGCAGATTGACAAGATATGCAAAGTTGCAAACAAGCCTCTTGTAGTAACTTACACCGGTTTAATTCAAGCATGTCTTGATTCTGGTGACATTCAGAATGGGGTGTATGTCTTTAATTACATGCAGAAGTTCTGCTCTCCAAATTTGATAACTTGTAATATAATGCTGAAAGGTTTCTTGGATCATGGGATGTTTGAAGAAGCCAAACTATTGTTTCTAAAATTATTGGAAAATGGCAACTCGGTTTACCAGAAATCGGATTATAAAGATAGGATTCTACCTGATATTTACTCATTCAACACGATGTTAGATGCATGTGCTGCGGAGAAGAAGTGGGATGATGTTGAGTTTGTCTATACACAAATGCTGCAATATGGACACCATTTCAATGCTAAGCGCCACCTTCGGATCATATTGGATGCACGTAGCGTTGGAAAGGTATTTTTTTAAGCGTCTCTCTCATTCAGAATGCTTAAAGTAGAGAGTTCTTTGGGGAACTGATAAAGCAACAAATACTGTTTTCCTTTTTTTTGTGATCGGTAAACAAATGCTGCTTTCTTGATTGCACATACGTTGAGCAAATTTTACTAATTTTTAATGTAGTTGTATCTGAATAAAATTTGACTGCAAAAGAAGTTTGTATTTATTAATTTATGGAAATATGATGTTAGTTACTATTAAATTCTGTCAGCACATAATATTTTGGGTTTTCTAGAAGGAACTGTTGGAAACAGCATGGAAGCACTTGGTAGAGGCTGAACGGATTCCACCACCTACTCTTATTACAGAAATTTTTTTGCTCAAGATTGGAGGAGGGAGACTATAATGCTGCTCTCTCTTGCTTTCTTAGCTCTCCCTGGATTGAGGTACATTGGACAAAAATTTTAACGGAAAATGGCCACCGGTTTCAGAATGACACTGTGGTTGCATTAATGCATGAGGTAAGCATCCTTGTCGCCAGAAATGAAAACGTTGTACTCGAGCAACTAATGAGATCTTGTAAGGAATTTTTGAAGAAGCAAATGCAACCTCTGAGATTTTGAATTTTCAATCAAAATTTACTTGCATTAATGAATAGTAATGTGCATGGAATGATATCCATCCTATCTCATCCGAATCTTTGCATTGCTTTTTTAGAAAATTTGAACTGAGTCATTTGAATGAAAGTGACTTCGAAATTTTAAATTGACTGATGATACAACTGTAATGTAAGGATGTGACCAACTTGCTAGTGGAGCAAACAATTATGATCTCTTTATCTCCTATTGCAATTTGATCATCGATTCTTTAATTAGGTTAAATGTTTTATACTCAGAGGCTAAGAGTTGTATGACAAATTAGAAAAACATGTTTGAGCGACACTCTTCAACATATACTTTTATCATGCATTTATCTTCTCATCTCAAGTGTGACGCGCATAACACACGTGTCACTAGACTTCCCACATCTTTGATGACTTTGGTATATTATATTAAATAATTTCATCAAAAAGATTAAGCTAGATGTAATGTTAACCACAAGGACTAATTTTAGGATTGACAACCAGTAATTTATTTGGCTAATGCAAGAAATGACATTTAATAATACCATATGATTATGTGAATCTAGAATGATCTTATAAGTTTTGGTCAAATTATTTTAATTTCGTTGAATTGTTTCATTTTAAATAAGAGCCTCAATAATGAAAAGATCGTATATATTGAAGAGGTGGCTAAGTACTAAAAGTTTGAATTATGAAACCCAACAAAATCCAATATTGGACATGCATGGTTAAAGAAATAAAACTGAAAATATTTGTTTTCATATATGTACCTATTATACAAATATGCATTGCAAGTATATCTCCTTGTTTTTGGACTTGGTCACTTGATATTCGTGAAATTTAAAATTTAAAAAAAAAAAAAAAACGTTAGTCTAACAATGCCAATCTAAATTCTATATGGGTTTCACTTACAGCAGATGATTTTTTTTATAAAAAAATTATGACTAGTCATCGAGTTGTATCAAAAACTAATCATGGTAGGCCTCTAATATTTTATTTGGTTCTTTTGAGTTTTGACCATAGCTATTAAATCCAACCCGAGCATTGACCCGATCGAGCTGTAGGGTCATCAGGTTATCGGTTGAATTGGTGGATTAGTAGTCAGATCGGTGGATCATTGCTTAAAAATATTTTTAAAAAGTTTGTATATAAAATTTTCTCTTTTAGATAAAATTAAAATTTTAAAGTAAGTTGTCATTAACTATATTTATATCTTTAAATTATTGATTTTTGAACTCATGTTAGTAATAACGAGTACGTTTTGATATTATAATTTTGTATATTAAATTTACAAAAAATATAGTATTTCTATTTTTATTATATTATTTAATCTTTTTTCAATCAATGTATTTTTAGAAAACATAATGTATTTATGAAATCTATATGTATATATATATGGTCGGGTCTGACTATCCGGGCCTGGCAGATTTTTATAACAATGGTTTTGACAATGTCATTGTTAAATAAAAAACAAATGTGGTTCTGAACTTAGGGCACATTGACATGTTTAACGTTGGATACAAAGGACTAAAAATTAAGGGATAAAGTATCTGAGATGTTTGTTAATGCTTTTGCCTTGTGCCTGTATCAGGATCAATGCATTTATGAGAAGAAGATGAAGAGATTTTTTATTTTATTTTTTTCATAATTTTGTCTGGGACTCATATGAATTTTTTAAAAAAATTGGGTTGCAATTAGTTCTTTATTTTTCTTTTCTTTTCCTTTCCTTTTATTTTATTTAAATAGGAGTGTATATTCATCATTTTATATCTTTTTATGAGAAGTTGGATGAAAAAGATGTCTTCGGAAATCGAAAGTGTAATTAAGAGTAAAAATGTCAAAAAATAGAAGATATAGACGTTTTCTACAATAATTTTGTTTGGGACTCGTATGAATTTTTTAAAAAAATTGGGTTGCAATTAGTTCTTTATTTTTCTTTTCCTTTTCTTTCATTTTATTTAAATAGGAGTGTATATTCATCATTTTATATCTTTTTATGAGAAGTTGGATGAAAAAGATGTCTTTGAAAATCGAAAGTGTAATTAAGAGTAAAAATGTCAAAAAATAGAAGATATAGATGTTTTCTACAATAATAATGAAAAGTATTAATTACCCAATATACAAACACGATGGTGTTTTGCCCGTAAGCCTCATCTCATTTATAGTTTTGTTTAGTAGTTCGTACAATTAAATTAAAAAGATATTAGTCAAACAAGCAGCACTTCACCTGGGATTTCACGATTGTGCGTTAGGTACCCCAACTAAATTCTTCCTTCTTTTATAGCACTACATATTGGGCATTGTTTAAAGAAGTCAAATCATGTGTGTTTGGCAACCTAATTAAACTTTGACATAAGCAAGCATGCACCCTAGTGGTGGTGGTGGTGCAGCCATATCGGAAGTCCCTTTTCCGGCTCCGGCATCATATCGCCTTCAACCTTCTCATCTGGATCAATCACTTCCCATTTGTACTTTTTTACTACATTATGAACGAAAGCCAATATGGCTAGCCTAGCATATTCTTTTCCGGGGCACATTCTCGGCCCTCCCCCGAACGGAACATAAGTATAAGGTGCCGGTGCTTCACCTTCGTTGTACCTCGATGGATCAAACTGCTCCGGGTTCCGAAAATATTCCGGGTTTTTGTTGGTCGTGCTCACAGTCCAATACACCTGCATTTCATAGTAATTACAAATTTATCTTTGTAAGTTTGAATAAATTAGTATCCCTTTTTCATTAATTAGTCCTATTGCAAGCCTAAATGGTTTTACCTTCCAACCCTTTGGAACTGTGTAACCATTATAGGTAAATTCCGTCAACACTTCTCTAAAAGTTCCTTGAAGAGGGGGAACCAGTCTCATTGTTTCACATATAACGTTCCACGAATATTTCATTTTCTGTACATCTTCCCATTCCAGCAATTCACCAGTTTTCTTAGAAGCTGCAATCTTCAGTTGCTCTGCATTTACAAATCAGTACGTAAGAGCCTTACATAAGAAAAGTAGAAAACGTTTACAAAATATTACCCGCTCGGATCTTTTCGTAAATTTCGGGGCTCAGGCCAACATATTTCATCAAGAAAGTTATGGTGGTAGCAACTGTACTGTATCCTGCAGTTAGCAACCCCATTATTTTATCAGCAGTTTCAGCGTCGGGCATGGATCGGCCATTCGGGTCGGTAACAACAATCATATGAGACAATATATCTTGCACTGGAGCTCCGGTAGCCATAGCCAGTTTCTTCTCTTTTATAACATTCAAAAGTTCCTTCCTAATCGCGGAAGCCGCTTTATTTGCGCGATAAAAAATTGTCCCCGGAATGTTCAACATGATCGAATGCATGCCCACCGTAACATCGTCGAAGTGTTTTACAAGCCGCGTAATACGCTCTGGATTGTTGATTCCTAGAAAGAACTGACAAGCAAGTGTTAGGGTTATGCTTTTGGCAAGAGGGTAAACTTTAACTGTATTTTTGTCATCATTCCAATGCATTTGTAGTTGTTGTTGTGTAATGGAATCCATTTTCCCCAAATATATCATCAAGGCTTCAGGTTTTAAGAACCCGGGTTGTCGAATCGATTTCAACTCATCGGTTCGCGGTGGTGGAGCCGCCGTGCTGTTTTGGTAGGAACGGAAGAGGAATTGCATAGGGTGGGGGCGGAAGGATGTGAAGTATTTTTGTTCATTAGAAAATAGAAATTTATGGCCATTAGGGCCGCAAATAACAGCTGTTTTTTCTCCAAGTACTTTGGTTTTGAAGATGTGTGGTGAGTATTTGTTCATTCTGTCACGGACGAACTTCTCCGGTTTGCCGAACAAGAATTGGATAGTTTCTCCCATTATAGGCCACCCAAAGCTACCAGGCGGAAGTTTTGCACCGTTGCCGCCATCCGACCGGCTGCGGAAGGCAAGGAAAAGAGTGAAAACAATTAGAGATAGAGAAAGGGTTAGAGCTAAAACTTCCATTGCTGATTTTGTTACTAGGCAATATGAGTTTTGAGTTTGTTGGGCCGGGAGATACGTTATATAGACAATTGATTTGTGTCTTCACCAAAAAAGTATTGGCACCAGTAATATAAACTCCTTATTTCCTACGCTGTAAAGCCGTCAACTTTGAACAGCAGGGTAATTTCTAATCTAATAATATATAGCTTGGGAACTGCGATACATTTTGCTTATTTGTTTTTGTTTTTAGACCAAGTAAGAAGCACACGTTAATTAAGTCTGCCTTAAAAAAGACTTAAGAGAAGAAAACGATGTGAAAATTCATCGTGTTTTGTAATAGTGAGGTAATTGACAAACATGAGGTATTTGTAATATAATTGTATGCAGTTCTTGAATTTGAGGGTTAAATGCGTGGTATTTTCTTAGGACGTGACACGCATACCAGTTGCTGTCATGTAAAACATTGTTTCATATTAAAATACATTAACAGTGCCTTTTGTGGATTATAAAAATGAATATATAGTAATATTTTTTCCATGACCTCAGTTGCATATTTTATTGTATGTACATAAAGAGAGGAGATACTTGAGTTTCACAGTGCAAAAAACATTTTACATTAGGAAAAAACTCCTTGACCCCAGTTTCAGTCACATCCACAGAAGGCATTTTCAAACGTTCCGATTTGATCAAGTAAAATTCCAACGCTTATTCTGGAAGTTCAACTAATCAAACAATAACACATCAATTTTGGACTTCTCCAATTTAGGATTTCCAATCTCAATATATGTGTGTGTGTAACTAATTCACAAACAGGTGATGTTCTATGTACACTTTGGGTGGAAGGGGTGTAATGCATTATCTACATCAAAAGTATACAAGTAGAATTATCCTTCACAAAATTCTTGATATGAAGACACAGATGTCTAACTACCTTTCTTATGATGTGTATGCAACTTTTAGAATACTAATCCCAAACCTCAAATTACGGTGATCACAAGTAGTTAATTATAGTGGCAAGTACTATATTAAGGGAATTTCTGTCCTCTTATTTTAGGTTTTAATCATGTCACTTTGACTTCGTTGGCACACCCTCACATCAGATTTTCTCTTGTAGGTGCACCCAATATTGAGTAGGAAAGAAGTTATCCCTAAATTTATACAGTCATGCTACATAGCCAGACTCAATGACATAATTTTTTATCACACTACACTTGGCAGATTTTCATTGGAAGTTGGAAAAATAAAACACAAAAACACTCAATCATGAGCTGTCACATCACCCTGTTTTTCTTCTCTCTTTTTTTCCTTATTTGAGTAGCATTTTTCAAATTTATCTCGTTTATCATTTTTAAGTTGTTCAAAAATAAGGATATTGACTTTCTCGACCATTTGACTAAGTATTGATGAGTTTAGATATAGGTTTTCAATGTCCAATGATGGACTTCATGAATATTGGATCACCCACTTTGATAAACAGAACCTGAAAAGACAAAAATCACTTGATTGCTGATCACCCTACGTTGCCAAAACTGGGAAAATTATTGCCCGGGTTCCCATCCATCCTATTTCAAGATATCAAGTAGTTTTAGGACCTTTAATTAAGTCCCATATTGATAGTCATCCATATAGATGTTTACATGTTATGTATTGGTCGGCTAGGGATCGAGTTTTCTTTTTCTTTCGTTAAAATTTTGTATTTACCTAATTCGCACCTAAAAAAAACTAAAAAACATGATTGTTACGGGACGTTTTAGTGTCCGAGAGCTATGTGCTACTAAATCAAAAGGCTAGGGATCCAGTTGTTGCCTCTTCCTGCTCAATTTTGAATAGGTGGGACCCAACCTCTAATTTTTCCTAGCAAAATTTGTTGAACAGGTAATACTGTGCTAGCGGTCTTGGAGCTGTTCAATTTTTTTCTCGGAAAGTTCCAATTCAATCTCATGTCACCATTTTAGAAGATTTCCCAGAGTTCAACGGAACCTGTTCGCAAGCTATGTCGTACTTTGACAGAGCAGGTCAAGATGGCCCCCTCAATGAAGACTTAGACTTAAGACTTAGAGACCCTCTTTTCATTTTCGATCCATTTTCCCTACACGTTTGTCATATTCACAAAAGGTTTTCATTTCTTTCTTTCTTTTATGATTCCATAGAGTATCGATTTCCTACAGATTTAGGTTGTCCGAAACCGGTGAACATAAATCATGAGAAAAGCATTGCAGCTCGATTAAAACATGAACCATATCAATTTTCGGCCGTTACTGTAATGTATCTAAAGAATAAACTAAGCAACATGACACGAAGATCCAATTTTCTCATCTTTTATATAACATACTTACTTCAACCAATAATACAAATAATATTCAGTAATCTCTACTTACAAGGTCCTATGATTAAACTCCGCTCCGTTGATCTTGAGTATAATATCAACAATGTGTTAAAACTTTATGAAACTTTAAATCGTAACAACATGAAAACCTAATTACTTTATTGTCAATATCCTCCATGTCAAATTACCAAGAAAAATTATAATGTGGAACATACCTTAATTCTTTGAGAATGATTGTTCATTATTGGATCCTGACTCCGGATCTTGAATCTTGAAACTTGAATTGCAATTTTTTTACTTTGGCTTCTTCACTTTTAATTTTGAATTTTGGCATAATAGTCCTAAAAAGTCTTTCACAGAAATTGGAGAGAAAGTCTCTTTAATTTCAATACATTCCTTTTGAGTAAAGTTATTTGCAACAAGACAAACTTTATATCTCTCCACGTCACTCTTTCAATCTCTCTTAGTTTTAAATATCCATTTACAATCGATGAACTTCGTACTTTCAGGTAATGGAATGAGTTCTCAAACGTCATTGTTACTTATAAATTTTATCTCTTTATTCATGGCATTAATTTACTCTGAAGAATTATTCTTTTGCATTGCATGATGAAAGTTGATTGATCAGATCTTCTTCCAACAATATAATATCATCTTATTTTCTTGGAAAAAGACTATAAAATTATCTAAATTGTCTTTCTCTTTTCTTTAATGGATTTTCTTAATTGCATTTGTTCTTGAAGTTGTTAAGTTTGTTCTTCTGAAACAATCTTTTGATTGCGTATGAGAGATTTTGTAATATTGTCTTGGTCAGAAATTATTTCTTGAAAAAGATCTGTAGCAAGAATTTGTCCTTGATCTTGATCATTGTCAATTGCAATAGAAGATATATATATTCTTCTTCAAAGATAAAATCTTTAATCTTAAACCATTATCTCCCCCCACAAACTCTATATCCTCAAGGATTAGGACATTTCTAGTTTCGAAAATTGACCTAATAGTGGGATTTTTAAAATTTGTAATTCTTTAACAGTTATTTTACTTGAAACTTTATTGAGAATTTAAGTTGCAGTCTTTAATACTTAAACCTAGAGAGATTTTGTTGCAGTGTCGGACCATTCCACATTCATCTAAAAATTTAGCAAAAGGTCTTAGACATTGTTCTCTTGATATGTCATATTATTCACTATTATGGTAAGATCTAACTTGTTTAATACTTTTATTGAGTTGATTTTCAACCTTATTACTCTTATACCTTGAAACATGTCCAGTGTTTGAGATTTTTCATAGATGAGATAGAGATAGTCACAGTGAGAAACATTCGTCTATGAACATAATAAATTATTGTTGATCATTCCATGGAGCCATAGAAAATGGCCCACAGATATCCATATGAATTAGTTTCAAGACGTCCGAAGTTCTATCTCTTTATGTTTGCCCGTTTTCCTTTAATGTAATTAACATAAACACTTGAATTTAAAAAATTAAGGAAATCAATAATTCATTCTGACACAATATTTTTCATTCTTTTGATAGATGTGACTTAATCGCTTATGTCATAACGAGGTGAAATTCTCATTGATTAATTTATATTTAGTACCACGTGAAATCACATTCAAGGTTTCTTTATAATAAGCAATCGTATTAAACAGATATATGTTATCATAACCGGATAAAGAACAGGCACCCATAATATTTGAATTAGAAAAAAAGGACTAAATTCACTATTTTCAATTCAACAAAAGTAATCGAATTTATTCAATGTGGAAATATAAATCAAATTTTGTCCAAAAAGACGGAGCCGCAAGTGTCTCTTTCAAATCCAAATAATAACCAGTCTTTAATAATAACATAAAAGTCCTTATAGCGTCAACTTTATCTGATTTGTTATCGCCCCACATAGATAAATCTTTCAGTATCAATTGACTTTAGACTATTGAGGCAACCCCGCATAGACACGCTTATTTGAATAGTGATATTGAAATTTATCCACAAAGTGTATCTAAGTACTGAAACTAAATTGACTTCAAAACAGCCCAAAATGAGAAGTGTATTTGACTTTACACGCCAAATGTGATATTTAGTACAATCTCTCTTGAAGTGTCCCAAATTTTCACAAAAAAGTAACAATTAGATGATTTATCCTTTTCCGACGTTTGCTATTTCTTTTGAACTGAGCCTGATGTAACTTTATTATTCTTTAACTTGTCCTTAGAAGTACATGTCAAGTGAATACTTCAAGTTCTCTCTTGTTTTAGACTCTCTTCTTTTTCTTGTACATAATATGAAATGAGCTCATTAAGAGTCAACTTTCCCCTTTTGACAAATGTAATTGACCTCAAATTAACCGAATTGTGTAGGAAGAGAAATCAAAACCATATGCACGAGCAAGTCATTAGACAACTCAAACTTTAATGCCATTGGTTTTGAAGCAAAATGAGATAGATCCATGATGTACTTCTGTATAATTTTTTTTAGCCTTGTACTCTAGTGAAACTAAGTTACCAGAAGTATATTAGTTTCGAACTTATTGCTTTTTTTTTGGCAAAGCGTTGTGGAATATTTTTTTGAGAAATTCATTGGCAATTAGTTACCTTATTGAACACAGCATCCCTAAATGTTGTTGAAATTTTACGCCTCATGATCATAAGACTTATGCAGTTTGAACGATCCCACTTATTCGAGTCTCGTTTTATTAGCGAAACTCTTATCCGTAAGAGTAGTGGATTGTCAATCGTTAACGCAAGGTCTGGATCCATGCCGTCAAAAACGATACAAACATTCTTTTACCAACCCTTAAACTTTGGTTCAAGCATATGAATTGAATTAATGTTGGATGATATTGTAGAAGTAGATGGATTAACCGAATAGAGAACATAAACTTAAATAACATGTTCACGTGAGAATCCGTATTGAACAATCAATAATTTCAAATAACGGTATGTTTTATTTGAATATGAGGGAATATTTGTCATTTTACATTTTATTATTAAAAAATGAATGAAAATGACATTTTCCGCAATAAAATATGAAAACATGGGTGCAAATGTCAAAAAAAATGAAAGGTAAGAATGTTTTGTGCTAATTACCCTTTCAACTAATTTATTTTAGAAAATTAGTAATCTGAAATAAATATTAAGTACCAAGATTTGAAATTGATTGCCCCTTTATATTTTATTTTTATTTCTCTTTTTGTGGCCAAAAGAAAATAATAATAATAATAATAATAATAGAATAGGAAACCGGTGATGTAGAGCTGATTGAGTGCGATTGAGCGCTGCAGCGTAAGATCAATGTTGCAATGGGCGTGGGGACCAATGACACACTACCTACAGTAATCGTCGGGGGCGTTGAGGCGTCGCGGCTGCCATTTTGAATCAAAATATTCGAAAATTTTCAAAAAATCTAAATTTTTTTAATTTTAGGGTTAAAATTCATATTCTAAATTAGAAAATCAAAATTATAACTTTTAACCCTAAAATTGTATCTTGAAAAATTCTTAATTTCGAAATTTATGGCTAAAATTTATATTCCAAATTAAAAGATTCCAAAATTCAATATATGAATTTCAACCAAAAATTATTCTACTAATCCCAATGATTTAACATGGAGTCGACTCTGATGCCACTTGTTGAAACTTTATGAAACTTTAAATCGTAATAACATGAAAATCTAATTACTTTATTGTCAAAAAATTTCATGTCAAATCACTAAGAAAATTAATAATGCGGAACATACCTTAATTATTTGAGAATAATTCTTTATTACTGGATCTTAAATCTTGAAACTTGAACTGCAATCTTTTTATCTTTGGCTTCTTCACTTTTAATCTTGAATTTTGCCTCCTTTGATTCTTTAATTCTTCTTCTTAGTTTTATTTCTTGATCCATAATCTTGATTCTTGAATGTGGGTATTGGATCCTCTTCAATATGTTCTCTTATATATATATATATATATATATATATATATATATATATAAGTATTTCGCCCATCATAAAATACAATTTTAAAGGAATTCGATCTTACACATATAATCTGACTCACTCTTTATTTAGATACCATAAACTCAACAATTGAATTCTTTATTAGATCACTTTAATTTGAGGCTTAACTTTAAGATAGTCTTATACACAATTAATTATATTTGTTGGCTCACTCTACAAATTATTTTTTTCTCAACACAATGCGCAAATGGCAATCACTGCTGTGCACCTGCCATTCCACCTTTGAACACACAATTTAAATTATTTCTATGATAAAAATTCTTGATTAATGGGGAGTTGATAAGAAACGTGATTCCATTATGTTCTTTTAAAATGAGAGTTGTAAAAATTTGTTCTCAGAAAATTCTTGTAACTCAAAGCGCGGCTATTGCCTTGTAAGAGCACACTCTAAAAGGCATTACCATTTTCTTCTTGTTTCCCCAGGATACAACACCTACAACATCCGCTCGCAGTTTCTACTTGGTAAGAGGATATTGGTGTCATCCATACTCAGTTTCTCGTGTTGTCATTCCAAGTGCATACCGATAAAGAATTTTTGATCTTAATCAGAAGTGACCTTGTCTAGGATTGAAAAAAAGCTTCTACGAGAATAGAGGATATCAGCTAGTTACTAGAATGGGAGTGAAGGAGAATGGACACTTGGAAATAAGAATTAAAGCCAACAACACTGGGAAAAGAACGTGTTGGAGATTACACCTAAGAACTGAACAAATGCATTTGGAAAGCAATATTTATTTTTATTTTTTTGGGTTCGGTGATGAGCTAATATAAAATGCAATATGTGATTGTTTTAAATTTTACTTTAATATTATTGTAGTGTTATTCTTAATGAACCAAAGAACTCAAACTCTTGATTAGCTATAAGGCTGGGAAATTACGTCTCCATAAAGTCTTAGAAATATGTATAGAACCCAGTATGGAAAGGAAACAAATGTTTCCTTTTTATTAATAATAGCTAGTGATTCTTGATTGCAAAATGTGCACATGATATAATATATACGATAACAGTTTTCTACGTCATGTTGTCTTCAATATATAATCTAATTTTCAAGTACCCTTGATTGCAAATGTGCATAATATAAAAATTTTCTTCTAGGCAAACCAGTTATCCGCTAGTATTTATATTAACAAGGGAAAAACCCACGAAAGTTTTTGACAGTGAAACAATATCAGGAAAGAAAATTGAAATTTGTCACGAAAGAATACACTCATATTTTCTTGTTTTTCCTACAAAACGCAAGCACCATAAATAATTCAAAATTGCGTACAAAACAGAGTCCCCTCCAGCTATTGAGCAAGGGATCGCAGCATTATATTCCGTATGCTTACTCCCTGTAAAAATCACAGCACAATAAACGAAAGGAAGATTGTGATGAATTCTTGTTTGCAAATGAATTTCTGTGCGCTTTGTAAATCAGCAGATATCACTCAAATGTGTAGAATTATTAAAAACGAGGAAAATGCAAGGAGTCCAAGGCATTCAAAAATTTGTGCATATAAGACAAACTATGTGCTTGAATATGTACTTCTGAAATTCAACAAAATAGTCATACACGACAGTAAGTCTAGCTTGTTTACCTCGTTTGAAGTAACTTGATGCGCAGGCTACTAGCTTGATGTAATAGTAACGGTCAGCCTTCTTCCAAACATATATTTTGCAAAGAATCTATTCACCAGCTTCGGTGCCAAAATTTTGTGCCAAGAATTCATCAAGTTGTCCCCAATTTGGTGGACTGGATTCCCCCAAATTAACAGAAGGTAACAATCTGATGCATCCAAGGATATGCTGAATGTCGCAATAGAGTCTGGCACAGAATATCCCCAACATTTCAATAGCAGAAGCAAATGAACAAATAAATGTACTTCATAGTAAGTTTGTGTTTAGAAGACACAGGGAGGAGGCGTCCAAAATGGTTCGATAATGCTAACATCATCTGATCAACATCTCAGAAACATTTGGTATACAAAGTACTGCTGTATAAAGGTCATTGATACCTGCTCTTTGCTTGTGGGCTGTTTATCTGCAAGGATTTAAATGCTTCAGAAATTTGAGAGTGGAAGGTTACAACAACTTGCCTGCAAATAGCATGGGAAATAGGCATCAATCAGAAAATATAAAACATATCTGAAAGCAACCAAATATAAATATATTTTCAACCAAGTAGCATTCTAACTAGCTGTGTTTGAATTAAAAAAACCAAACTTTTGAGAAGAAAAGGACGATGGATGAAAAGGTCTGGTGAACCTGACTTCTGCAAGTAAGGTCTTACCCAAAAATAGCTTGAACATCCTCTTCAAGCAGATGTTTAGATAATGTACGTTGAAGATAACCAACTTCCTGAATTAACAAATTCAAAAACAAAAGTCAGGGAAAGTTACATTTACTGATTGGAAAGCATTTGGAATTATAGAAAATAGAAACCACAAGGGGTACACACCATTTGATCTGCTCCAGAGAAGTATACTAAATATAAAATTTCATATCTCAGAAGCACTAAAAGCGAGCTTTCTCTTCTGACTTAAAAGACAATGGCAAAAGGTAATTCAATGACTTGAGGAAATACAAGACACTGAACCAGATTTTGAATTTATACTAGATTTACTGCCACAAATGTGTGTGCATATCTCCTATTTTTCTTGCATAAATGACGTTAGCCATTAGGATGTTAGGCTGAACAGTGTCTTAGGCAGCTTTGGTATTATCCCTATAAAAGTAAAGCTAGAGTCGCAAACAGCTACTTCCTCAAAGAAATCACAATCACTTTTTATTGGTGCATTCCCGTTGATTAACAAGCACAGAGGCTCGCCCCAAAAGGTGACATGTCACCTTCATTTATTCACCCAGTACAAAATTACACAGGTATGTGTGAAGAAGTAAAGAAATCTCTCTATTTCTGCAACCTGGGTCAACCAATGGAAGATAATTGACAACTAAAATCATAAGAGTTCAATAAAGGGTTCATCAGTATGAAACCCAAGAAAACCACTTGATGGTGAGCATTGCACACATACTTATTTTAAATAACTATTTTTTTTATTGATAAAAAGTTGTTCGCTTAGGAGGAGAAAATAACAGCATTAAAGTTTTATAGAAGTTTGGCAAACTGTTCAAGTTTTTGAAGAACACACAATATTTTCAGATGGAATTAGCGCATCAACAACTGGCCAAAGAGAGCAACAAAAGCAGATGGTCGGTTATTGAGTAATTGCAAGTTCGCAGTAGTTTTATATCTCTGAAACAATAGCAAACACGAACTGAAATGAACACATAGGTGACTGTTAAAATGGAGCAACAAATTAATGAGGGTGTTTGGTATTGATTTTTGGGGTAAGAATTGATTTTTGAATAGTGATATGATGGGAAATGTGTGGTTGAAAAAGAAGGAAAAGTTATTGATGTGATGGAAAATATTATTTTATTGAAGAATGTGTGGTTGAAAATGAGAATTGATTTTCAAAATCAATACCAAACACCCCCTAATAATTACTTTCTCATCTTTGTACCTATCTTCGCAGCAATATTTCAATTTGCTTCATTCTATATATCTGAAAGCTTTTGTTCCCACATTAGATAAAGTATAATGCAATAAGAAAATAAATCAATACTGCATTCCAAGATCTCCCCTCATACTGCTTGACATCTCCTGGTAAACAGGAGGTCAGGAAAAATGGGCAGTTTTTTCTTTAACCCATGGCTGGAAATTTACATAAAAATGGCTCCTTCTTATCTACCTTCGTGAGAGACCGAGCAAACTGACTCGGCTGTGGATCAGCATCCTCAGATCTATTCCAACTCTCAACAATTTGTGGCAAGCTACGTAGATGAACCATCAATCTTTCTCTCATTATCTGAACCAGCTTAGAGTGTATCTCATCGCGGTGAACTTTATAATCCTGAAGTCAAGGAAACAAACAAGTGTGTCAGAAAGCTTATTAAAAGAGAGTCTGACAGCCTGTAATATAGTTACACAAAATATACAGATGAACATTCCAAGTTCTATAGTGATGCTCAAGCAATATAAAAAATGTGTAAGATGATATCAGTGGCATATATTGTAACTTTTATCATTTTTTGTTTCACTAGAAAAGAAGAAAAAGTAAGGATCAGATGCTTTAAGAATCAGAAAAGGAATTAGGTTTAGCCTCTATAGTGCTCTAGCTGATTGACTTCATTGGGACCAAAAAGTCAGCCACCAGATAAGCCAACTCTTGAAGAATTTGTATGTGTTAAAAGAAAAACTGAGAACCATTTTAAAGGAAGAAAGAAAAAGATTAAACAGTAGCATTAAAATTAATATAAATCTCACTTCAAGAAGGTCAAATACCAAGGTAAATGGATTAAAACATAATAAAATTAATGGCAATATTAATCAAGGTGAGTTTTCGTATTGACTAACAATATCTGAAGCTAAAATATATTACTTTAGAAATTGCCTGTGCAGTACAAATAGCCTATGAAGATAGACAGTGTTTGTTGGTAGTATGACCATATAAAGAGCATCAAAAAGGCAAAAATTTCTTTGCAGAAAATATAACAGGAAGAGTAATACTATATTAGAATGAAAGTTCTCTTACATTTGCTACTCTGTTGATCTCTACCAACAGTAGCCCTTTGTATGTCTCTGGCACTTTCAAGGAGAGAACTCTCCTGATTTCTTACATCCAAGAAAAAAGTCTCAAGTCATTGGATAGTGCTTCAATTATTTAGGCAGAGACTACAATTTCAGGAAAGGAAAACTACAAAAAAAAAAAATATATATATATATATATATATATATATGTGTGTGTGTGTGTGTGTGTATGTATGTATATATATATGTATGTGTGTGCGCGCGCTCGAAAGCCATCAGATGTGCAAACGAGTAGAGGATGGACATTACCCACCTACTAATGTGCAACCAAACTGTTTGAAAATACAATTTACTTGTATTGAAGGCAGAAGGGCTGCAATGTCTTTGCCATAATTGGAGGGTAAAGGGATTCACTTGGTGAATAGGCAAGATGTGGAAAGTGCTGCTGCTTTGCTTATGTGGACCAGATGGATTCAAAATGTAAGCAGCTTTTGAAGATGATGAAAATCCTGGGATACCTTTTTGTTTATTTTAATGGTTTCAGTGCACACCAAATTGTAAGAGTTTTTCATGGATTTATTCGTGTTACAAGCTTGGTGAGCGAATATTGTGCGAGGGTGGTGAGGCTACATGAATGTATACATCTTGAAAATAGGTCACTTATTTTCTCAATGGACACAGTTGATGGATTTAACAAACAAAAATATCGACACCCTGGGTGCACAATTGTCAAAGGAGATACTTTTAAGTTAATCACATAGAAAAACATGACCATCTATAACTCAATTGAAGTACATGAAGATAGAATTTATAACCTACCTGGTATAATGGCATAAGTGAAGCTGACAACCTGACTTGCCATAGCCAAGTGTTTAGAAGTAATAGACTTCAAACCAGAGACCTGAAATGGATTTATTTTTTTTCCCAAAAACGTTTATAAGAAAACACACAAAGTAATAACTAATATTGTACGATAAATTACAAAAGTAAATTCAACTAAAAGGTAAATTTATTTCTGATTAAACACAAATAAGTCTCGACCTGAAGTCATTATTTATCAACAGATTTAAAATACCAATCATGGATCACCATAAAACTAGTACCGTTTCTCTAGAACTTTTTAGACCTATCATACACACTACATCAAATTGTTCGTAGTGAAATATTGGCATCAGTTCTTTCATTTTTCCAGGAGGAAGAACTCAAGATCAGCATATGAAATTTAATTACTTTTCCAGTTTTGTTGCATAAGACAAAATAACCTTAACATTAATTTTATTCTAGAAATCTGTATTCAATCAAGACAATCCCTAAAACCCTGAACTCTCCAACACATGCATCTAACTGTTAAACTCACACTTCATCCACAAGAGAAATTTGGTGTAAATAAGAAATTTAGTAATAGTTAACAGTAGATATTTCATAGTAAATCTTGAGTGCCCTCAATGCTAGTGCATAGGCCTAAATCCTGAACCAAGCCTATTTGTTTAAGCAGTGTTTTTTTTTATTATTATTAGCCTTCAGGGGGTAATAGATCATATTCCCATTCAAACTAAAATATGGAGAACCAATCAACCAAATACGGAATCATTCGGAGCTAAGATAGCATCTTTGGTTGATAGGAGGTAGCATGTGAGGAAATTTATTTCTCTTCGCTCATCATTTTATTTATATCTCCGTCTAACTACTTTTTTATTACTTTTTTAATAGGTTAACAATTTACTTTAATACATATTAAGAAAGAAAAATACTGGAAAGTTTTATATTGAAAATTGAACCTGACAATAAGTGTGATACAAATAATAGAAAGTCACCAATTACATGTCCACTATAATACCTGCAAGGCATTTGCACCAAGTACAAGATGACACGTCCTTGAATTAAAAAATTTCAATATCTCAACGACACGGTGAACAACTTCAGCAGATAGTGTTGGCAAACAATTATTCATATCGACGTACTCTGACAACATCTTCACCAAATATAAACCACTGAAGGGCAGGGGGAAAAAAAAGGTTAGTAATCAAGTTATTTTTTAACCCCAGGACAGATATTGAAGCTGATATCAAGAAGATTACTCGTATTTTAAATATCAATGCAGTCATAAGGTTAAAAGACTAGTGCAGTACAGAAATACCTGGTGTAGACAAAAAGCTCCAAGTACTTTACAAATAGATATAATCCAGACCCAAACAAACTAATTAACTAAATGTTGAGTTGGTGAAGTTTCTTATTTTTTCAATTTTTTATAGAACTATTGAACCCCTCAAGGAGGCCCCCATTACACAGAGTGCCAGAGGTAGTGCAGTGCACTCTCCAGCAGATTATATGACCAAGGTAGTTCATTTCCTATATTTTCAGTTTTACCGGTTTATTTTCACTGCTAGAAAAAACATGTCTATTGTTTCCCAAATGAGCTATTCAACATTAGAATTTTTAACATTCAGAGAAAGATAATAAATAATGACGGCCCATCACCAAGTAGAAGGAATAGAAAGATAAAAAAAGATATGCACAGCACACAAAGATAACATACATGTTGGAAAGAGACAATTATTAAGGATGGCTCACCAGTTTACCATGTGATATCCAACACCTTTAAAATAAAGCATCCGGAGGGAAGATTTTCCCCGTTCTCTCGTATTAACATTATTACTTTGAGTGGAAGATGTTCCAGAAGTTCCAACATCAGTATTGCCACTCTCAGATGCCCCCCACTCAGACGTGAAGAATCGGCGTTTTTGGTCATGACCTGCTGACATTCCATTAGAATCTGGAAGTTCAATGTGTGGAGATGAATTTGAAAGTCCAGCATCAGCCACAGGGAAATCATTACTGCTTGATATTGTTGCACTGTTGTCAGATGTACCAGGAGCTTCATCTCTATGTCCATCAGTAATGGAATCCGAAGAAGACAATGAAGTGACAATGGTCTGAAACTCATCTGGCACATCTATCTCAGTCCAATTTTCTTGGTCAAGTAAAGCCTTCATCTTTGCCATCTGCAATAACCAACACGGGAATCAGTCTAGGACTCACAATTAGAAACCTGGTAAAAGCCAACAAAGTCTGGCTGAATGGAAACTAACTCGAAATTCATGCTGGAACTCGATAAAGGCTTTAGCCTGCGACTGTAGCGTTCCACGAATGCTGTATCCCAACCTTCCACCAATCTGTTTATGTTAGCATAATATGGTATCATGACCACAACAATACAAAGATCTATTTGATAGACAAAAATGGACCAGAAAATCAATAGATACCTTCTCTGTTGAACTTATGAATTCCTGACTGATATTATAGACGCTAAGAAAATCCTGTAGCCTCAATTTTGGATGAATTTGAGAGCGAATTCCAACAATTTTTGCCCATCTTCCATGAGCAGCATCACAGGCTGCAAATAGAGCTTCTGCATTCTCTCTTAAAATATCAGTCCTGTAGATAAAAAGGGAAAATATATGTTAATTAAGTGTGTATGTATTTCACACAGTACAAGCGTCCATTTGAAATTCTAAATAAATCTCCAGACTCATATTGGCAATGTGGTTGGGCCTCAAATTTGTTATTTCAGAAAAATAAAGAAAATAAATCAAGGCAATGATGTATTTGAATAATCAACTTCAAGTTAAATATAATGCCTCGGGGAACTCTAACCAAAGCATTTTAAATATCTTACTATTCATCAATTCATAAGTAGAAACTAATTTCTCTAGTGATTCAATTTTCAATGTGAAGAAACTAAGACAAAAGCATAACAATTGTACAAAAGTTACTCTAAAAATTCTCTTCAATCCACGCCAGCATTTCCAAGGACTAATATTTTGTTCTCTTTTTGGCAGAATAAGCTACATCCCTTGGCAAATGAAGATACATAATTTTTCTGTATTGTATTATTGTTTGCTAGAACTGGGTGGAGGAGAGGAACATGTGACCGCCTTACAAGCTACTTGAATTCTGGGATTCTAATTATTATTGATGGATGTGGCCTTAATCCAACTCTGTCAGGGATTCAGAGTTAATAGAATTGGATAAGTTCATTTGTCAGGAAGGATTGCCTAACCTTTCTTCTCCATTAGCAACAACCTTTTCTCTCATCGCTCATGAAACCCTTCCCTCCTCATATCCAGTAAAACTGGCCATGATAACTGGTTGCATTATGCAAGCTCTATCCCCTTTTAGAGCCCGTTTGGGCCACATTTTCATTTTTCATTCTCATTTTTCTACTCATTTTTAACCACGCATTCTTCAATAAAATAATATTTTTCATCACATCAATAACTTTTCCTTCTTTTTCAACAACACATTTCCCATCATATCACTATTTAAAATACATTATTTCCCCAATAATCTCCATCAAACACACTCTTAATCTCAAAGAGAAAATTTTACAGATTTAACAAAGACCCATGAGCCAAACTGGAAATTTTCCTCTGCCCTTATGTTTCTGATAAGATCCTGCACTGGCAGCTGATTTCTACAGAAAAACAGATCACAGGAAGGCAAAGACCAACACGAAATGATTTAATTGAAGACTTTATATTACCGTAATTGTTGGAAACTGTAATTACAGTAAGGTATTTAAATGGCAGAAATATAATGGTATTCAGCAACAATGAAATAAAACAAAGGATATTTGGGTATTTGAGAGACCCAATTATCTCCACCAAATTCTTCCCAGTATTTTTTTCCCCCCCAATACATTCCACCTCTTCTCTATTTATAAGTATTTTGTAGCCAAATCTAACAGAATTTGTTACTATTAACTGCTTCTCAATTCCTCTGGGTCCTAGAGCTTGATAGGATTATTTCATTACCCGCCACCCCAAAATCCACCTTGTCCTCAAGGTGGAAGTATGATAGACCCCTAAATTAGTCATTCAAGTTTGTTATGCCATATTCTAGAGTATTCCAATTTCAGTTAATTATCAGGGGTAGTTTGGAAAATAAGGGGAGAAGTAGTAGTATAAATGTAATAGGAGATGGAGCAGAAAGGCATGCAAAATATTGAGAAGAATCTAGGATTCTAGGGAGAGTATTAGGTCTCTCGAATACCCAAAAATCTGTTAGTTTACTTATCAACTGTAATTTGCATTCAATGTACTTGTTCCAATTAAGGCAATACAAATCAGCCTTATAATAGTTCTATTGATTTGGTTTCTGCATCATTTTGTCATCTAATCGCTGGAATTTCAGTAACCGCAAGCAAGGTTCCTATCAAAGTATAGTTCAATTTCAAATTTCGGAACATCTCTTAGGAGTAGGTGGCTCAATTGGTCAAATTTTGAGTTTGCTCTCCAATGATCATCAGTTCGAGTCCCCCTCAAAGCCACTAAGGTGAGTATCCGGCTGTAAATTTTAAGAGCCCGTGAAATTAATCGAGGTGCGCGTAAGCTGAATCGGACATCCACTGTCATAAAAATAAAAAAAATAAAAAAATTCAAACTTCAGAACCAAATTTGGAGTAAGCTTGCTGCAGCTATTAAACTCTGTAGTCAATCGAGCACCTAAACTTAGAATGATATCCATGAAAATCCCATAACCAGTTACACCTGTGCACAAAAATGTGAAGTGAGTCCAACTATTCGAATTCAATTTGTGTTTAGCCCCATACTTGATTATCACCAGACCCTCCTGTTGCGTTAATCTCCCTTCTACTTTCTTGTTCATAGATGCAATCAAGCTTGCTGCAGTATTATTTGGGAAAAGCTCCACTCAATCACCCATCTCGTCCTCTTCGTCCCCCTCTAACACCTTCACTTGGACCTCCCCTTCATCTTCTAGCAATATCAGAACCTGGAGCTCCTTATTTCTGCACCTATGACCCGGAATGTATTTCTCATCACATTGATAACAAAGCCATTTCTCCATCTTCCTCTGTAACTTAGCATCTGTTACTTTTTTAAATATGGGTCGCATCCTCCTTTTATCGCTGTGGCTAGACAGAGCAGGCCGACTGTGATGGGCCTTGGAGCAGTCGTGATCGTCTGTTGATATAGGGGTGGATTTGGATTGTAGGAATTAATTTTATTCCTAGTTGGGCTATAATTTGCTTGGGTCTGCTTCATTAATTCATGTGAAAATTACACTACACCCTACTTTAAAAATTAAGCATTCTAAAATCAGGTAGGAAGTTTCACAATTCAAAAATCAGAAAAAAAAATTATATTAATAATTATATTACAAAATAAAATATACATATTCATCTCAAACCCTAAAATTCAATTACCACTCTCGTCTCTCTCCCCCTCTCTACCTTCCCCACTCTGATTGTTCCAACACTCCTACCCACCCCTCACCCGCTCTGAAACCCACACCATTCGACGGCGATAGGCGGCAGCATACGGCGAGGAAGACAACATTGTTGCACAATGAGGCGGCGAGTGCAGCCTAACAGCAGCGCTCGTCGCTGAGCACGACGCCCATAGCGCGATCGTCGCGACGATCCCCCACCACCGAAGCGGCGAGTCAATGTGCCAATTGTCACTGGTGAGCGATCGGTCTTATGCACTAACACGCATCCATAGAGAGAGACAAAGGAATAGCAACGCAAAACACACGGTCCAATATATAGTTGGTTATCGGAGCAACGGGATGTAATTTTTTGCTTCACCTAAGAAGATTTTTTTTTTTATTAATTTTTTGCTCTTTGTTTGAACTCTATGATTTTTCTATTCTGATTGGAAATTCTATATTTGATTTTAAGATTAACAAGATTCTTTGAACTTAGTATTGCTATTTCTGGGAAATTTGTTTAGTTTTCGTTGTCTTTATTTGGATGTTCTATTTTTTCACTTGAAGATATGAATGTCTGAAATTGGCCAATTCATTTGTTGTTTTCAATTTCGGGAGAAAAGAAAAGCAATTTTGTTAATAAGTTCTATGCTTTTAGCGTCAATTTTGAGTTTATGATTGTTTTGTAAAGTATGAGTAGTGAGTATTCGAATAATTTGGTTATCAGAACCCCATTGTTCAACTTCTTTAGGGACTTTTAGTGTGTTTGTATTTGTCTTTGTTTATTGCTAGCTTCCTTCCTGATGCAACGAGGAAACTACACATGTGACCAATAAAAAAGATAAATTGTGATCAAGAAATAAAGTGTAACCTAAAAAAATTATTAATTTATGGCTGCCTAATAAGTTGTGATTTATAATATTTTTTTTATCTATGACCGATGAACAAATTGTGACCTATAAAAAATTTTGAATTGTGACCGTAAAATAATGTGATATTTAAAAATTCTGATTTATGACCGAAAAATAATATGTGACTAACTAAATTGTGAATCTGTGACCGATGAACAAATTGTGACCTATAAAATTTTTGAATTGTGACCGTAAAATAATTTGTGTCATTTAAAAATTTTAATTCGTGACCGAAAAATAATATATGACTAATTAAATTATGAATCTATGACCGATAAACAAATTGTGACCTATAAAATTTTAAAATCGTGACCGTAAAATAATTTGTGACTAACTAAATTGTGAATCTGTGACCAAATTATACAAATATGTGACCTTAATATATTTAATTAATAAAATATATAATTAATTAATTAACTCATAAATAAATTTTAATAAATATCTGATTTTCGAAATTTGAAACTTTTATTCTTAGTTTTGAAATGGATGATAGTTAACGTCTTAGTTATGAATTTTTCCCTTAATTCATTTCTACCTTTCCCTCTTTGGGCAAACCCCACGATGATAAGGCACAAACCATAAGGCTTTAACTTCCTGTCCTTGGCAAGTAACATGGGTTTCAACCCATTGACCCAATTGCTCGCCAGTAACTCTTCTGGTAGCATCGGTAAGGAAACAGCCAGGATTTCAACCCACCTCCAGTAATCCCAGGGATTCCGGCCGTCTGTACCAGCTTCGATTAACTTAAATTTTGGAGGATTTTTAGTGACAAGGGTAAGTTTAGGTGCAGTCGCCGTCAACCCTTTTTCCATCAGATGATCTGCTCGTCATGGCTCACCATTTCTATTCCTGTCCTCGATGCTTGCACCCACCTCCTCAGACTTTGGGTATTCGAGAGACCCAATTCTCTCCACCAGATTCTTCCCAATATTCCCACCCCCCCCCCCCCCCACGAAAAAGACATTCCACCTCTTCTCTATTTATAAGTATTTTGTAACCAAATCTAACAGAATTTATTACTATTAACTGCTTCTCAATTCTTCTAGGTCCTTCTAGAACTTGATAGGATTATATCAGTTTCCCTGCCAGCTGAATAAGCAGCCAAAGAAATGTGTATCCAACTATAACAGCAAAGGGAACGGAATTTTACCGGAAGTTTCTTGAAAGATTTGATGGACTTGTGGTATCATTTCCCCTTCCCTGGATAGATGGAACTCTAGTATCATTCCCCTGGGAAGATTGTGATAAAATGGAATTACCCTGCCCGTTCTGAGTTGTCTCTGGAGCAGCTGCACCAAGTGCAATTGCAGCAGCAACTGAAGCAGCAGCATAGTGACCACTAAGATTGCCCATTATCCACTCAATTGCTTTTTTTAACATCAGAAGCCCTCATCAAGCGCATCTGCATTCACTAAAAGAAAGAATCAAGTAACATCATGCCAAAATTAGAAATCAAGAGTGTACCAAGAACGCGAAGTAAATCTCGATGAATCACCCCAAAAAATTTTGAGTCAATTCAATCAAACAACGCAAATATCAAAAAAAATATTATCCTCGAGAAAGGCTAGAAAACATATTTTCCAGGACTAGTATCGATATTGTAATAAATGAGGAAAGATCGAAGCGGAAAATTGGGATGGGGGGATCCACCTTATAAACATCATGCCAAATCTGTTTTCCCAGGGCAATCTTACGGGTCATGTTGAAAAGAATTCTACCAAGAAGTAGCTTATCTTTCTTTAAAGGTTAAGAAGCTTGATTATAGACCCAAGGTATAATTATAGAACAATTGCTAATGCTCTTCTGCACTATAAACCCTTTCAGGGCCTTTATATCTCCTAGCCCTCTCACTCTTTACAATTCAAGCTTTGCAAGTCTTTCTTCATATCATAAATCCAATTCTTCATAGAGCTCATTGTTTCCCCAGAACATAACTAATCAAATCAGCACTAATCTCCAAAATTGCTATTTATGGAACCATTCTACAGCTTCCGACTTTCTTCTTTTCCTGCATCTTAAATCCCCGTAATGTCTCTTCAATGTTTCTTTTAGACATATAATTACTCGCTTTTCAGTCATTCCTAAGCCTCCATTTTGCAAATCTTATAAATTATTTTTATAAATGATCAAACTTCATTTTCAACCACACATTCCAATGAAGTCAGAAATACAATCTACTTATACAGCATTCATTTTCATCTATTTAAAACTAAACCGTTTCTAGATTCTTCCCAAAGGGAGGCTAAGAAAAAATCAGCCAAAAATTGCACATTTCCACTGCTTACAGTATTTTTTTAGATAGCCTACACCAAGTACTATATAAAGAACTAATAGATGAATAGTTAGTATTTACCGCTGTATTGTTCACGCGGCACTGTTGACTTTCCAGTATTTAGTCAAATTAAGTTTTGCTCTAAAATCTAGCCCCTGTTTGAGCCCCATTTTTTCAAGAATGCATTTTTTCAAATCTCATTTTCAACCACACATTTTTCTATAAAATAATTATACACGTATTTCAAAAACTTTTCCTTATTTTTTAACCACACATTCTCCAAAAAATAACTATTCCATAATACATTTTACCCCAAAAATGGGGATCAAACAGGGGCTAGTTTTATGTTCTTTCCTAGATATTTTAGATTTTATTTTATTCTCTTTTCTTCTTTGACAAGTGTGGTGGCAGTCAGTCATTCAAAAATCTCTAGTCCAGCAACACATAATAACTTCTTTTCAAACTTTGTTTATTGAAAATTTAGCAGTTGGCTTTTACTGTTTCTTTGAGGACACAGGTGTTGCTCAAATCATCCCACTTTCTCATGGAATTCTCCTTGAATTTCCTAAAAAACTGAGGCGTTGATTATGAATTGAAGTAAACATCCTTCTTTCACGCATTCACATGCATCAAATTCTTTGCATATATTTGCATGGAAGAGTAACTAGACATCCGAGCAAATCATACAAAAAAGCATTTTCATTCACAACGAAAGATTCCATCGCATCATTGCTTCCCCAAAAGAAGCCTCATGGATAAGTAAGCAGTGATCAACTTCTTGTTTCTAATTTATAAATTTTGTGCAGGAACTTACAACAATCATGAGTAGCAGTTACACCACTCGAAGCAATGTCATAGTGAAAATAATAGGTTTATTCTGGATAACTGTAGTGTTGAAGTAGGAGAAATGGGCACAGATACATTACCTGTACAATCATGAAAACTTCCTCCAAAAGTTTAAGAAAGCCATCAGGTGACAGACATTTTAATTTAGTTCCCAGTGATGAGCCTCCACCTGAGTCATTATTTTAGCATGTAATCAGAATATAAGGTAGAGTTTACAGCTAAGAACTTCTTGCAAAGCTGGTTGGCTTATGTAGTAGATAGGGGTGCCAATTAATGAAATTTGAATTGCTTATCAGAAGGGAAACAAGAAAGTAGATGTCCATTAGGCACTGAATTTATGCTCTTGTTTAAATATGATATATCTCGAAATTTAAAACATTATTCTTTGGGACATGCACATTGCACATTGCTATTTTGTCCGAAAATCAAACATTCGTGAAAGGTCAATATGCAAGTGAAACCCACCATCTGCATCTACGACCCCGTCTCCAGAAACAGAATCCGACTCCAAATGCATATTCTCAACTGCCAGTTTGACTGAAGTTTTTATTTCAGAAGCAAGTGTATCACGGTATATTCTCAACACAGCAGGTAGCTTTCCCTGAAATGAGCATCACACATGAGACTATTCTTCAATCTAGGCATCATAACTTCAGCTCGGCAAGTAACCGCTCAGATGATTAGTAGGTAAACAGATACATGATAATTGTGGAACTGACCGTTCTGAGCAATCCAATGATAAGGGGAAGAAGCTGGTCTTGAAAATTAGAAATGCGCTCTTCCTCTAGTCTAACCTGCATTATTTTAAAATTAGTGTTCAACAGAAGTAACTACTGGGCTAAAACAGATATGACAACAACCAAAAACAATGAAGCAAAGAGAAACAGAATCAGAATGTTTCCAATGCCAAAACAGACACGACAACATTCAAAAACAGTAAAGCAAGGCTACAAGAAACATAGTGCATAAGGTCCATAATCGAGGAAACCAAGACCATAAATTATAAGGTGAACCAGAAATAAACTAGAGCGCATCAGCATGCTGTACTAATAAAACAAGCTGGTAATTTAAAGGTAAGCATCTTGTACTGTATTATGGCTTTTGAGTCGATCAAACCAAAAGATATTGATGTCAGAACATAGCAGATAGCAAGCTCAGCAGTTCAGAAGTTATCAGTTGAAGTATAACCATTAAAGCAATATTTTCATAACTAGAACAAGATGGAGGAAATTACTTGATAATAATCCCTAAAAGTTTGCTTCAATTTTCATAAAGTGGAATAACAGACATCAGCATTATGTGTGGGTGTGGCTAAAACAGGCATACAAATTAATCCACAAGTATGCACTTGCATATCTCATGCTTACTTCATTATCTCTTCCATTATAAGCCGAGCTATGCCTTGTTAATAATGCCTCCAGATCACCAGCACCATGCAAAGATGCACGGATGAATTCTGCTGAAAGAATGCTACAAGAATGAATTTGATAAGTCAAAATACCAAGCTACCTTGCATGTAACTCCATTATCAAAATGTGGGTTAATTGTAAAAAATATGTCATATAGGAAAGTAAATTTAGGTTGACGACCAGAAAGAAAAGATTAATTCCCATTAAAAAGTTACAAATCCGTGTATAACTTAAAAATGAAGTTAGCCCTTGTTTGACAACCATTATTTGAAAACTCTTTTTCTACATAATCATTTACAACCACACATTCACACAAAAATACTCTACAAGTAAACCTAAATATTTTCCTCACTTTTTAACAAGAAGTTCTCCTAAAAATAACTATTCAAAACATTGTTTTTCCCAAATAATGGCCATTAAACAGGGGGTTAATATTTGGGTACAATGAGTATAGTATACTGAAACATGAAATTAAATTCAATCTAAAGCAAGTCCTGATAATCAAGTGAAAGGGGTGAAAATTGAAAAGTAAAGCATGGTAAAGCGTGTACAATAATACAAATATAAAAAACAAGCTATAAAGAAACAAAATGCACTAAGTAGCAACCTCACCATTTGAGTAAAGTGTTGATGAACTTTATTTGCAACTAAAATGCATATTCTCTGACGAATATTTCTTCCTCATTCTCAACTTCTTCGTACAACTTCTTATTACATTATTAGGAAAACTTCAATATTTCATTCAAATCATTATGACAATCATAGTCACTCCCATGTACCCAAAGAAAAGCTTTGTTGAAGTTTTCAAAATCTATGCAGCAGTAGGCCGTGTTATATAACAAGACACAGGACAGGTAGACAGTACAGACATTAGCAAAAGGATACACCAAAGACTAATAACAAACAGATAACAGGCTCTTAATCATTTATATATGTTTGATGAGAAATTCTGAATGTAGCAAGTAATCATATCATCATTCACTGGTCCATCCCATATTACTCGCCACAGGTTTTTTGGTCAACTTAAATATATTTTAGCCATTTAATAATGCTGTTGCGTTTAGAATTTTGAATTACAAACATGTTAGCATATATCAAATTGAAAAAGCCTCCTAAAACTCTGTAAACTGATTTACTTAAAAATATGGCAAATTGAACCAAAAAAGTCGAGGGGTGACTAGATATAAGAAGAGAGTAGTAACTCATTTGGTGTTTCTAATAAGATCCAGATTTGTCCATTGGGATCCATGTGTTGGTAAGATTATGAGGTCTAACAAAAACACTGAATCGGACTCATGCATAACCAGATTTTCAGTTTCCAATTTTACAGTGATTATTATAAAGAAGAATGTAAACCTTCAGATCAGTTTATATAGACACATTTTTAATAGTGGACCTAGAGGCAGCGGAGATTATTATAAACCATCCTAGTCAAGAGCAGGTCAAAACCCATGAAAACCACAATAAAGGCAATCAGTAGAAACCAAAAAACCAGTAACAGCCAGCTTTTTCAATTATGCTCCTGAAGGCTTTCACCAGATGACCTTTAATGATGTCAGTAGGAAAGTCTCCTCAAAAGAATAGATATTGCAGAAAATTTCATTGAAATAGCTTTCTTAAGCTGGAGAGCAACACTAGAAAAATAAGAATCCGCCACAACCCTCATCTCAGAGCAAGAAAGACTAACCTGTTAATAGAATCTATTGAAGTTGCTACATGATCCCGAAGATGACGAAAGCAATGCAAACCAGTCAGCTCGTCACCATCCTACCCAATAAAATAAGCATTTGCATTTTTATTGGATGAAAGGAGGAAAATGCAAAGAGAATAAATGAGAAGATAAATAGAATAGACCTCCACTCCATAGAAATATTTGTAACAAATGAATTGTGCAATATGAAAACTAAAAGCATCTGAGGAAATGCATCCAAGGGTAAGCCACAGGATTCAATTTTTTATTTCCTCTGCTAAGTATTACGATATGCATAATTGAATGCTACCATGAAAAACAGCGCTTTAAAATAGTTTTCGAGAACTTCTAGAAGCCATTATTGTTTTTTGCCAGCTCTGTCCAAACAGTTACAATTTTCTCTCATGATATTTCTGTACTGTGATTAAAACAAGAAAAGAAACAGAGCTTTAGCCATTTAAACTATGTTTATACAGTCATCCTTCAAATTGATTATTTCTTCAATAAGAATGAATATTTATTCGTCACATAAAAGAATGAGTCGTTCTCAAATTCTTGCAGTTGAACATGGAGAAATTAAACCTCAGCAATGGAGAAGAGAAAAAATATGAAGGTGTACATTCAAAGCAATCTTGTGGAAAGTGTACTTTTTTATTCAAAATAAAAAATAAAAATCTCTATTTTCTGAATATGACTGGATTTATTTTTTTTTTTTTTTTGGGGGGGGGGGGGGGGGGGGGGGGGGGGGGGGGGGGGGGGGGGGGGGGGGGGACAAAGCCCAGATCACAAATTAAAAAAGATGAAAGGAAAGGAAGGAAGAAAAAACTGAAATGGCTATAAAATAAGATATTTCAAGAAACTGTAAAACATGAAAGAAAAAAAAATTCAGCCATAGACATACCAATAAATGCTGCAAATCATCAGTAATGTCTAAAGCTCCAACACAATCTGCAGATGCGACAAGCTGCACATAATAGGCAATGAATATGGTAAGTCAACATGCTAACAGTTGAATGTGTAGTAATACAAAAATTTTTAAAAACAAAAAAAAGATATATATATGAAGCCTCAGAGTAACTGGAAATGCCCATAAGCACTTGTCTTGAAGCATAACGCCATTGACAATATAAATATAGAGAAGGCAAAAGTTAATCAC
This sequence comes from Osmanthus fragrans, assembly GCA_019395295.1. Lineage (NCBI taxonomy): Eukaryota > Viridiplantae > Streptophyta > Magnoliopsida > Lamiales > Oleaceae > Osmanthus > Osmanthus fragrans. The sequence goes on along the minus strand of CM033341.1, from coordinate 47,438,911 downwards.
AAACAGGCTGTGGGGAGGGAAAATGAACAATAAAGCTAAATTGGGATGGTTAAATGCCAAGAAGCATGTTCACAACCATTAAATAATAATGATGATGATAATAATAATAATTGACGGAGTAGAGTATATTGAATCCAATAATGTATCTCATCTTACGCATGCAGTGCCAAGATAGTTTTGCTTCCACTCATCGTGAAAGATAATATCCCCAAACTGATAAGAACAAGGCTTACTTTCTATTTCTTCTTGTTATCAGGAAAGAGAACTTCCAATTGGGTTGCCACAACATCATCATATATATAATGCTCACCTCCAGTGTGGAGCAAGGTTTGATGTTAAGTATTTTTGCAATGTGGTTAACAAATAAATGGTGTCATTGGTAATAGTGTCCACTCCTGGCATCTTTCTCAAATGTAAACATCATGTTTATATATATTTGAAATACAGAAAAACACATCAAATGTTACCTGTGTTTCTAATTACAAAGGCCTATAGGTGGCTTGCTGTACGTGAGACTAGAACTAGAGTTACAATCTGTGCTAAATGTAAATTAAGCTTCAGAAGTTTAGCATTGATAATAATCCAGGATAGAAGACCAGTTGAATTCGATAGCAGATAAAGCTGCATATATTAAATTTTAGAAACTATGACTACCATGCAAAGCAGAGATAATTAAGTCATTGTTTGAGCCACATTTTTTTATCAAAATATATTCTTCAACGGTGATCACACTTCAGTCACACATTCTTCAATAAAATAACTTACCAATTCAAGAGTGGAGAGAGCCTGGTTGACAGAGAGCACAAGTCTAAGCTTGTTGTGCAGAGATATCAAATCACCCCGTTTCAAGCTTAGCTCCTGCACTGTCCTGGCAGACCCCACCAAGTTGGAGTCCAAGATCCTAATGGTCCCCTTCAACTCCCTGACCCTCCCACACCCCACAAGAATCTTAGCATTCAAGTCCTCCAATTGCCCCTGCGCCTCAAAAAAGGAGTTGGAGCGGAGAGAGATTTCCCTGACCAAATGCAACTCCACCACATCCAAATACTGCGACAATCTCTCCTGCAGAGCAAGATTCTCCAACGTCGTCCTGAACGGGCACGCTGCCCTGAAAGTCGCGCCATCCTCCAACTCAAAATCCTCCTTAAAGTACAGCGCTGGAACCTCCCTAAGACACGCCACTAGCGCTTCACCCGCGGCCCCCTCCGAATCCCCATCCAACACCTGGTGGTCGCGATCATGCTGCTTGAGAATATCCTGAAACCGGGAGTGAGGTTCTGAAACAGACGACAGGTAAGAAAGGAAATCGGATCGAGTGATTTCGGATCCGGGCTTCGGAACAGAGGGCAAAGGGGTAAACTCGGGAGCCGGTACAGAGGTAGAGGAAGACCACCAGCCCACGAGGGAGGAAGAAGGTTTGGGGTTGTTAAGGATGGACGAAAAGCTCTGGCTGCTGGCATCAGAAAGTGATTTCGATAGTGGAGAAGAAGTAAAACTCGACGATCTTTTGCTATTGGTAAACGGGGATTCGGACCTTCCCGACTGGGAAGGCGGTGAATCCATTATGCAATCAAGATCTAATATGTGTATTTAGATTATATACATATACGAAATAAAATGTAAGACGAAGAATTGGGTTTTGATCTGGGACTGTATCAATGGCGAAATTTATCACGCTGAGCGCGATGTATGTTGGATCTGGAAATGGTGCCCGGAGAGACGGGGAGAGAGAGAGAGAGAGAGATGTGCGTGGGTGCTGTAAACAGGAGTAAAAAGCTTGAACTGAACTTTGCTTAGTGTCATGTTATAGTCCCTGAACTTTGTTTTTACCATAAATGGTCACTCAACTTACCAAAAACCCCCTCCATCCATCACTACGCATCCATCCGTATCATATGCTTCCCAAGCGGCTAGACGGACTCCGACGTGGCAAGAGACGGCGTGATAATGTTGCCACATGAACAGTTGTATTTCTGAAAACAACGATTTCACCAGAAAAATGAAAGCTCGTCTTCAAATCAACGAGCCCTAATTTCTCAACTTAAGATTCAATCCCTCTCAAACCTCAAACGAACCCTAGAAATCAATTGGGGAAAATTGCTTCTCTTCGACTCTGCAACATCGGCGAAGGAGAAAATTATTGAAGCCCAACTCAAGATTCAAACACCGAAAAGGGTAATTTATGTTTGAATTGTTTGTTTGATTAGATAAATGTGGAAGAGGGTATTTATGCACCGTAATGTGTATTATAAGTATTGTATGAAAATTTGAAGTTCTGGCATGTGTTGTGAATTTTGTATCGCAAGTGTACGATATCAAACAAGTAATAAAGTGAACCAAAGAGTCCGGATATCGTTCTATACTTAAATGCTTAATCTAGTTAATTTCAACTCCTATTTGATGAAAGAAAACTCAAATTTTGTGTGATGATGATTTTAATCTAAAGAAAATTTGAAATTAAAGTGTGATGTGCACAAAAACGATATTGAAGTTAAACAATGGAGATAATGTTAGGGCGGAACATTTCACCTATTTGATCAACTTTACGTTTTACATCAAGATTCATAACTAAAGTAGTGTTCGATCGAATTCTCCTAATATATTCAACTTACTCCTCTCGAGTTCTCGTTGCGCCTATTTAATTAAGCTAATTTCATATCTCTATGCAAATTAATCTTAACTAAACGAAACATGGTTCTGAAAATTCACACACGACCGCAATAATCAATATAGGTATATCTACCCATTATATCAATCTATCGAATTTTACTATATGGTTTAAACAAATAATCCGCATCTCTACGCAATTATTGTCCACGGAATCATTGAATAATTGGCAAAAAAATTCAAAGCATTGAGAACATAAATAAAATCAACACATAAACCATTTAAAAACTAGAATCTCGAATTAAAAACATAAAGGTTCTCAAATTGGTTACATGATTGCCCTAACAATGAATTTAGCTATTCATATTATACAAGGAGATAGCGATAATAATTATAGAATACATCATCGGGTTTGAAGTAGAGATTTAGAAGAAGAAAGTAGATCTTGCACCAAAATCCCTTCTTGTTCTTGTCAATCCTTCAAGGATGGGTCCCTTTTGTGTTTCCTTCCTTGAGTTTCTTAGTTAAATCTTCCAAATTTTCTCTTTGATTGCCTCCAATTGATTGCAGATCTTCTTTGGTGTTCCTATGCCTCTCCAAAATGTTCAACCCTAACAATGGTCTCCAAGAAGTCTATTTATACTCCTCCTCTTGTCCTCTTTTTAGGGTTCTTCTTTTTTCTTTTTTAATACGTAAAAATCTCGTCAATTTTTGGTAACAGACGCGGCGCCGCAACGCCAGTATCACGGCGCCGCATCGCCACCACCTGAACAGTCGGCGCCGCAGCGCCACACCTTTGTACTTTGACAATTTTGCCCTTTTTCCCGTCTTTGCTCCTTATTTGAGTCATCACTCCATTTTGCCGTCTCCTTGTTGCTTCAATGCTATCTCCAAACTTTTACAAAACAACACGAATAAACACATAAAAAACGTTCACTTCTCATAGAATCTAACTTGTAATTAAGTCAAAAATAGGATAAAAACTCGTGAGTAAACACACTCGTCAGCATGATTCTCTTCAAAATTGTTAATGCTAAGAGAACTAATGTATAAAGAACTATTTCCATGTTTATCAGTTTTGGAGAATTGAGAAAAACGTTTTTTTTTAATATTTTGATATTTGTTTTTATGGAAAATACAATAATCATGTCCAATCAAAGGCAGCCATTTTTTAATATTCATGGATGAAGAAAAATTTAATGATGGTAGATGCTGAGATGACTGAAAAGATGTTATCAAACATCTCATGTGCAATTATTGCTTCCTACTGCATATGTTGCATGTTGGATTCTAATTATAGTGTATGCCTTTCCTCTTTTTGAAGCGTTATGGTGGGGAAGAATAAGGGCATCTGTCACAATTGTAGGAAGCCCGGACACTAATTGTAGAACAAACCAACAAGGAAACTCTGTCCAAAATGTGGCAAAGGCTCCGAGAAATGCATGGAGGTAGAGAAAAATACCCAAAACATAGGAAAGTTATTCTTATGTTGTACTAGAAATCGTGGTCATTTCAAGTGGAAGGATAATGAACAATGTACTAAGGAATGGAGTTTTGTTTGTTCGTGTAATTGTAAAGCTAAATATTTGTGTCAAGACCTATTGTGTACATTCAAGACATGTGCTCATATAACAGAAGAAAAAGACATCTAGATATCCATCGACATAACCATGCGCAAGGGAAATAAAGTTATGGAGGATAACGGGAAAGAAAAGGGGATAGTTGATTGAATTTGTTCTAACTATTTGATCGAGTTAAATTAAGTATGTTGTAAGAGTTTGTTGTAAGACTTTTGTTGTTTTTCAATTTTGAAGTTAATCTTCCAGTCCGTTTCCTCCCTTATAAACTTTTAGCATTTTTAAGTTAATCTTCCAATTTTTAAGTTTGTTGTCAGAGTTTTAGTATATATATTTAATGGAGAACGTTTGGAAACCTAAATGCAAGATGAAGGTTATAATTACACCATATGACATAAAATTTACATGGCTATCCAACACAATAATTACTTCATCCAGACAAAGACTACCATATACAACCATCCAATCATTCATATCACATTCCAGCTCAAAAGCTACCAAAATATTATCGTAACTATTCAGACAAAAATCACGATCAAATTTACATGGCTATCCAACACAAAATAATTCATTCATCCAGACAAAAACCATCAAAAGCTAACATACACAACCATCATAAAAAGGCAGAATTGTCCTTTATTTATAATTTGTTGGTCTATTCAGTGTTGGGCCTGATCTTAGCCCGATTGTATGTGTGCCTCTATGAACCATGGGGGTTGGCATGAACCTCATGGGTTGTTCTTCAAATGCATTTTGGGTTGATCCCTTATCTTTTGACGAGACTATTTTGCCCTAGAATACACAACTAACACGTCAAACAATGTCTCATTACAAAGAGCAAATGTACCGAATGAGGTAAAAAATAACTTGATATTTACTCACATGCTGGTTGACCACTAAGTTGCTATTTGATTCAACTGGTTCTAATCTAGCTTTGAACTATTCCTGTTGAAAGTAAAATAGGTTAGCATTACATGACCAATACTTAAAAGTACATTTTTGTCGTGAAAGAAATGTAACACACTCATATGTTTACCAAAAGAGAAAATTAAATACTTGAACTGGGGTGTTGTTGCTTGAGTGATATCATATATTGTGTCCATCTAAACCACACATCAAGCACGTTATTTTCACCTGCGCTTTCTTCTTGACGTATGACTTTCCTTGACTACGCACTACCATTTCTTCTACATGTTTTTGTCTCTCTTTTTTTGTTTCTTTCCCCGTTGTGGTACAGTCCACATAGGCTGGATGATTCTCGATGCATCCACATCAAGCCACAACATTCTACCGTCAATTGGATTCAAGATATTATTGTAACAGTTCATGTAGGTCTCGATGGTGCAATGTGCATTCTCATGACGTCTTGACAATCTTGTGTAGTTTTTGTAATCTTTTGGCATAAATGACCTTGGCATTATCTCTTCTTTTTCTCGGCTATTCTGAAACCTTGTCATAAATGTCATTTGCACTTAAATCAACATATTTAGAATCAATTTCTCGCTATCATCTGGCAACGCTCTGTTAAAAACTCCGCACCCATAGTTCAGTAAAATGTCGCACTTCGAATGTACTGAAAAGTGTGATTGACTCCACTCATAAGGGTGCCTCTTTATCAGCCACCCATATGCGCCTTCACTTACTTCACATTTTTTCGATCCAAAGTTTTTATTCGGCAACAGTTGTTGACTTTGCAGCACGCTAAACAAAATCCTTTAGAATTTTGCTCTTATATTTGACGTTGAAGAAGTTTGTATACATATGTCATACACAAAAGCGATGTTCTACCTCCAGGAATAACTCCTCGCACACATTTTGAAGACCATTTTGCGTTCAGTCATCAATGTCCATCCCCTACCATTGCCAATTTCAATGTCCTCTTAGAGGTACCTCATGAACCATCTCCACGTCTCTATGTTCTCCTTCTGTACAACAGCATATACAACGGGGTAAATACATTCATTAGTATCTTGTTCCACTGCCTTAAACAGTTCAATGTATCTATTTGTCAAGAATATGTAGTTGCAATATCTGTTGGTTTTGCTCCATGTATGCTCAGGCGTGTAAGATTTCACTTGCACTGTCTTTGTCGTACTCATCTTTGAGGTTATACCCCAGTTTGCAAACTCCTTGAGCTCGCTTTTTATGGTTACACTTTTAACTTCACATTTTATCCATTTAGAGCACCACGTGTTCTCACTGCATTCTGAAACTCTTGCATTGATTGAAAGAGTCGTCTGATCTCAAACTGTGGATTCCGCATATCCGTCTCAACTGAAAATTCTAGAAAACAATAACCAACTTCTTTGTCCGATGAACAATCCAATAATAACTCATTGGATGATAGATACTCCAAATCATCGTCTCCCACCTCTCCTACAAACATCACTATTCCTTCATTTCCCACTTCATTCATGATATGATCTAGCATAGGCTATAATCGGAAGAAACTTTCCTTTTTCATGAAGTATTTTATTTTGACTAGAATTCTTGTTTTTGAAAACTTTTTATATTTTAAAACTCTTAAATTTCGTTATTTCCATATTTTCTAGGTTTAGTATAAATATGAATTTTATTCTCATTGTATGAACAAATTTTAATTATGAATTATTAAGATTTTCTCTCTTGTTCTTCGTGAACACCTTCGAACTTATTAAATATATTTATTATATTTGTGGCGTTCAACCCTTAAAACTTATCAAAGGATTAGACAACTTTTGTGACGTTCGCAAATCGAGGTTTATAGTTTCGCACATCAATGGGTTTAAGGTTTAATATACCTTAGGTTCTTGTTCGAAAAGTATCGAGTCAAGATCCTATCGTCTACAATCTGAATTTAGGCTTTTTCGGCGTTTTCAAATCAATTTCGCGAGTTCCATTAGATTCTCCCATCCCGGATCTCATCAAGTGGTATCATAGTTCGGGCTCCAAATTCAGGTTCTATTTTTTTTATTTATTTTGAGTCTTTTGTTATTTTATTTTTTTTTGTATTCTTGTGCCAGTAATAGTTTTGAGTTTAGACCCAAAAATTACAAAAAAAGAGTCAAAGTTATTTTTTGGACTATTTAAGAGTCCAATCAGTTTTCTTTTGTTTCGATATGCTTGTAGTCGAATTAAAAATAAACAAATTTCCACACACAAAAAATGTTATTTAATTCAGGAAATTTTCAGCAATTTTCTATTTTCTATTTTTGAGTAATAAAAAAATATTTAAGGATGGATGGTGATTGGGGACATATTTTTCAAACTCGATATTTTGTGAGTAGTGCGGTATGTAGTCTGGATATTGATAGAGATTACATATCAAACTTGGCTAGTATCACGAAGGTTGAAAAATTGAGGTTACATTTACAACACCACCCTAGTCCTTATAGGATGACTTGGTTGAAGGGATGTGGGAAGGTAGAAGTGACTAAGCAAGTTAAAGTGAATTTTACTCTTGGGAGATATAATGATGAGGTTTGGTGTGATGTAGTGCCATTGAAATCTTTTCGTATTTTGTTTGGAAGGCCTTGGAGGAAGGAGATGAAGGCTATTTATGATTAGGGGAGGAACATGTATATGTTTCTTCGGAATGGGGAAAAGATCACTCCGACTAGCTTGACTATAGAACAATCCATTGCAGACCAATGGAAGGTGAGAGGTGAGGTAGAAAGAAAAAAGCAAGAAAATGAGATGACCACACCGAAAAAGAACAGTGTGGTTGAATTTCGAGAGGAGCCTAGAGATAAGAAAGTTGAGATGAAGGAAGGTAATCTGAAAAATGAAGTTGATACTGGAGAGGTGGTAAAAAAAGAAGTGGGGCTACAAGAGAGAGAAGAGAAAGTGTCTTCGGTGAGAAAAGAAAGTTCAGAAGTGACCTTGAATGAAAATTAGAGTAGAGTTGATGGGGTTTTAGTGAGAACTAACAATTCCGTCCTTAATTTCACTACTTCTGTCTTGCAGGATTTTGAAGACTTGATTCTTGAAATTGACTTTGTAATTCCCGATGAGACGAAGGAGTTTTAAGGACAGTGGAAGGAGTTCATATGCGAGGGTTTGAGCAATAAAGATGATCTGATTGAATTTTTGTTGCAATGCATACATGTCTACAAAGTTGATGGGTGTCATGCATTGATATTCTGTCATGAAAGGAAAAGTTTTTTATTTGATCCAGTGATAAAATTAGTGGCATGTTAGTTATCTCCTACGCGATCACAAGGCATGAATTCAAGGACGAATCCTTTCGAAGAGAGATGAGATGATATGATCTGGCATATGCCATAATTGGAAGAAACTTTCCTTTTTCATTAAGTATTTTATTTTGGTTAGAATTCTTGGTTTTGGAAACTTTTATATTTTAGAACTCTTAAATTTCGTTATTTCCATATTTTCTAGGTCTATAAATATGAATTTTATTCTCATTGTATGAACAAGTTTTGATTATGAATTATTAAGAGTGTGTTTGATGGAGATTATTTGGGAAAAATAAATTTTGAAATAGTGATATGATGGGAAATGTGTGGTTGAAAAAGAAGGAAACGTTATTGATGTGATGAAAAATATTATTTTATTGAAGAATGTGTGGTTGAAAATGAGTAGAAGAATGAAAATGAAAATGTGGGTCAAACGGGGCCTAAGATTTTCTCTCTTGTTCTTCGTGAAACCTTCAAACTTATCAAATATATTTGTTATATTTGTAGCGTTCAACCCTTTGAACTTATCAAAGGATTAAACAACCTTTGTTGCGTTCGCAAATCGAGGGGATGAGATTGCGTGGCATCCAAAAGGCGATAAAATTGTAAGGAATGATTATAGTCCCATGGCTGCCTATGCATTCGGTACACTTCTTTTTTAAAAAAGTTTGGTGGGTTATTTGGGGATGGGGATGGGGATGGGGATGGGGTATGGGAAGAAGGTGAAGTTTGGTGGGTTATTTGCACTTTTTAAAAAGGTGGAGACGTTTTTCACAATATACTTGAAAGGTATGCATGTTTTGCGCTAATTATCCTTTATAATGTGATAATTTTAAAGTTAGCATTTACCTCTTTCAATTTGGTCAAGATTGGTCAAACTTCACTTTTTTTATTCAACTAATAGTCAAATTGATGATTTTCATCCACTTGAACTCCAGTTGCTAATTTCCCAAAGGTTTATGACATCAATTAAAATAAATTGAAGTTTAAGGTAAAGTTTGCACAAAAAAAAAAGAATTGGAACCGCTATTACAATTTTTCCTTAATGTTATCTTTGAAACATATAACGTTGAAACAAAAATTTACCAAATACTTAACCGATTATTCTCACATTTGATGCTTTAAAGCACGGAAAAAATTGATAATCTCAAAAGTACGTCAACACCAGTAGGGACAATCCCCAAAATTTTCTAGGCCCAATATGATAAAATATTGGGAAGAATTCAAAAGTAAGACATTAACTATGCACACTTCAATTTTCATATTTCAAGTTGCCCAAATGCAAAAATCAAGTTTTTATTTTTTAATTAAAAATATTTTATTAATTAATTATAATAAAGTCAAAATTATATAATTAATGGTCACAGTTACATAATTATAGGTCACAGATTATTTTGAAGTCACAAATAAAAAAATTTATAGGTCACAAATTATTTCGAAATCACAAATAAAAAAATTTATAGGTCACAGATTATTTCGATGTCACAAATCAAAATTTTTATAGGTCACGGATTATGTCATGGTCACAAATCAACATTTTTATAAGTAAAAGTTTATCGATCGATCACATATTTTCAAATTTGTTGGTCACGGATTATTTTAAAGTCACAAAAAAATTTTTTGGTCACAAATTATTTCGAAATCACAAATCAAAAAATTTAAAGGTCACAGATTATTTCGAGGTTACAAATCAAAATTTTTATAGGTCACGAATTATATTGATGTCACAAATGAAAAATTTTATGAGTCACAATTTATCGGTCGGTCACATATTTTCAAATTTGTTGGTCACAGATTATTTTTTTAGTCACATATTATCGAATTTTATGGTCACGGTTTAATAGTTAGTCACATTCACCAAACCCCGACCCCAATCCCTGGTCACAAACCCCACCCCACCCCACCCCTCCCCTCCCTACCACGCCACACCACCACCACCACTCGTTTAACGCCACGCACCGCCAGTGCCACTACATACTGGCAGAACTACCACCACCGCACCTACAGGCCACATCACACACCCACGGCTAGCGCCACCAACATTATCGCCACTACCTCAACGCCGTCCCACCCACAACCACCGCCACTACCAACACCACCACCCAATCTGCAACACCACCTGCAACAACCACCCACCTCTACCTCCAATCAACCATAGCACCTAGTACCACCGTATCCAACGACAGTATCACCATCACCACCAACAAGAACTGAGCCACCAACCCACCAAACACCACAACAACTCTCACCGTGCACACACCCACCACCACCGCCCTCAGATCGAAAAGAGAAAAAACCCCCAAAAACTCACCCATGTCGCCACCAGCCCACCACCAGATCCACCACGATATGACAGAAGCTTGGAGTCGCCACCACCAGATCCACCAGCATATCGTCACCGTCGCCACCACCACAATAGCCAACAAACAAAACAACACCACCAGCATCATTACTACCCCTGCCACCACACCACCATCGCCAAAACCACTACCTAATTCAGAAACTAAGAAGGCAAGGAGAATATCGCATTGAAAAATCAGATTAATGAGAATGGCGAGAATAATTTATTCTCTTTTTGTCTCACTCAGCATAATCGCATCACTACTACTTTCCCAAGCGTCAACTGGCTCAGAGCAGGAGGCAGTGGGATGGCTTATGCCGATGATTAGATCCGGTTGCAAATGAGTGATTGTCGAGTGTCTATCCGACAACAATGAATTCGATATGGATTCCGAGGCCAATCGGCATGTCCTAGCCACTCGTCGCCGCTACATCAGCTACGAAGCGATCCAGAGGAACAGAGTACCCTGCTCCCGCAGCGATGCCTTCTACTACAACTGTCGTCCTCGCGCTCAAGAAAAACCCCTACACACGCGGCTAGAGGAGAAGATAGAAGAATGGAGAAGCAGACCGGGACGTCGTCGGTATAGAGAGGCAAGGCCGGAGATTCTCTTTCATGGTCGGCGTCGCTACTATTGAGAGAGGAGAGATTCCGGAGAAGAGGAGAGACGATGTGTGTGTTTAGAGAGAGAGAGAGAGAGAGAGAGGAGAGACGGGAAAATAAAAATGGGTTTAAAATTAGGGTTTGAAAATGAGGGATATATTTATTGACACCTGATTTATGAATGATGAAAGTTCAACCTTGAATTTTGAAAAGTGATCTTGAAAGGTCTGCTATGGTGTAATTTCCACTAAAATATTATTAAACCTCTAAATATAATTTTTTGACAAACACAACAATCTATTTAGCATTAATCATGATTGATCCAAACACAGTTTCTCGCGACAATGAACAATATGCCCATGACACTCACTCACTGTTTGATTCGTTTGATAAGAAGACAACTTGATTGACTTATCCACATGATCGTGTACAAAATAGGAGATATCACTATGAACATTATTTGATTTTATAACATAATTAAACCACTAACAAGAAATAAACAACTTTCTAAGGACAATCCAAATGCCATATTTTCTAAACTTCATTTTTTAAAATTTTAATTTTCTATTTAGTTATTTATATATCATGTTGTTATTATTATTTACGCAAAATATATAACTTGCAGTTTCTTCAACAAATATCACTTCCTAATCCTAATAATTTAAAAGACATTGTGGATTTACGTGGTTGAAAAGCCAATAAAATTGCCTTAAATTTTTGTATTTATTTACTATCTTTCTCATTTTGTCAAATTTTATCAGAGGAAATTATCTTATTAAAACAAAATTTCAAGAACCTTAAATAAAATTTATTGACATTAAAACAATTTCAAATCTTAAATATATTTATTACAAAATCTTGAAAATTATTTGTACTTTGATTTGCGGATTTGACAATCAAGAAACCCAAATATAGAGCATGGGCCATGGACATGCAGGGACTCCTATTTCGGAATAATTACGGATCCATAGAACCGTCTTCTTCGTTAGATTCCCATTGGGTTTGCTTCATTCTTCGGATTTTCCTTTAAAAACCAGTGTGCGCCTACAGAAAGAATTCACACATGTTAACAAAAGTGAAACAAACACGACCACTCCTCCTTTTTTCCCTCCCTCTCTGATCCAACTTCCTCGTTTTAGGAGACTCCTTATCTTACACACTCAAGGAATATTAATTATTAGTATTTTCCAAAAAAGAGTACTTTTTTTTACCAAAATTTATTTTAATGAATTTGTGGAAAACAATGGCCTGAGAATAAAAGCATCAGTGACTCCAACGTGGAATTCTTTAACCCTCATTCAGGTAAATCAATCAATCCTCAATATCATATTATTAAGTATAAATGAATGAAAAAGAAAATCTGTTGGGTTTTTGTTTGTATGTCCTACCAATAAATTCATTGACCGATTTTTTTTTATGGTATTTAAGTTTTTCTTTTTTCTCTTTTTACCAGGTCATATTTACCTAGTTTCACGTTCTTGTTTTTACCCTCTGATTAAAGGTAGAATAATTCATCTGTGACTAAATACTGTGATTTGTTTCATAACAGCCTTTATTTTTGAAAATGATCGATCAAAATACTATAAATGAGTAATTATCTGTTTTTTGCTGATGGGATTAATTGGTTTTTAATTTTTTGTTGCACGATAATTTATTTTCTTGAAGCATTGAATGAGAAAATGGGAAATGATTATTTGAATCTGGTTGTTTGTAAGATCATATTTGGTTGAAGTTTTTGCAGTTACTACTTAGGTTTTATTTAGTTTTCAAGAATTGTTTAAAGTTTTAAAGTCTTATATGGTTTTGCGTTGTATTGTTTGATTATATATCATTGGTCGGAACCAGTTGACAGGATCCCTTTTCATTTGCTCTCGTCGGGATAACAGCGTAGATTCCACAATTCCTTACATTTACTTGGTACCGATTTTTAAAGATCAAAGTGGTTAGCTTTATTGTGTCCTTCGTGCTTTGCTTCGTTCTCTATTATTCCTAGGTTTTTTCCAAATAGCAATTTCATGTTTTTGGATCAAATACTAGATTTCTTTGTTTGTACGTGCAGATCTCATTCATTTCCACCCCTAAAAATCATTATAGTTATCCGTATATTATCAAATTCCCCTATTGTTTTGCAAGCGTTGCTTGCCTCTAATGATGTATTGTTCATATTTGTTAGCATGTTTATGATCTTTGTTGATTTAGATTGTGATATAGGTTTTAATATTGGAGTTTTGGAGGTATGTTATCAACCATTAATGAGCTGCTGTAATGGGGCTTTCAGGATTCGATGCTTCATGGTGGCAAATCATGTTACACTAGTAATTATTTTGTTTCTTCTTTATGTGCCATAAGCAAATCTGGTTATGCGCAAGTTCTGCTTATTAGCCCATACTTCTAGAGAGATGCCTTTGAATTGTAATTAGAGAGAGTTTAGGTAGAAACATGCCAAATAAATTCACTTCGACTTTAAATCTTCAAGTGTATCATTGCAAGAGAAAGGCCATAACCATGCTTTCTCCTTCCAATTTCATGTTTGTAGCCTTTGAGATCTTAAATATTATAATTTATTAACAACGTCTCGATTTATTAAGTGTCTCAAGTAAGTGAAATATCACCATTCTCTGTGGATGAATCGTGTCTTTACTTATCTATTATTTTGTATTAATATTAAGAGTGTGTTTGATAGAGATTATTTGGGAAAAATGAATTTTGAAATAGTGATATGATGGGAAATGTGGTTGAAAAAGAAGGAAAAGTTATTGATGTGATTGAAAATATTATTTTATTGAAGAATGTGTGGTTGAAAATGAGTAGAAGAATGAGAATGAAAATGAAAATGTGGATCAAACGGGGCCTAACCTTTTCTTTTGCCAGATTCATTCATTCAATTCAATTCAACTTCACAACAGGACCAACGTATTATACAACGGCTTTTCAAAAGCAATCAGCAAGAAGTTGATCAGCTAATATATGCTTCCTGTCGAAATTGAGTAATAATGAGATCGAAGGTTTGAAGCTTTATTTGTGTTATGCCGAACTCTTTATATGTTGTAAATGAATGCAGTTTGAAGTTTTTGTGTTGAATTATGCTGAATTCTTATATGTGTTGTTTCCATCTATGTCATTTCCTGCTCTATCATTACCTATATAACTCATGCGTGAAATCTATTTGTTTACAGTGCCTTTCAAAATGAAAAAAGTTATAAGATCAAGGAATATGTAGTGATGATAAATAGGAGATGCGATCATATCCACGTAACATTTTCATTTCTTTTTGTACGAGTATTTATCTAGTAAAATCTCTGTTTCTTGCATCTTTACACCTGCTAAATTAAATGCAAAACTCCTCCATGAATTGCTGGCAAATCTTCATATATTTTCAGCAATAATTAGTAATGGAAACAGCTGTATTCATACTTAAGAGTACTAACCATGAAGTTAAGAAAGCCCTTTCGAGTTTATGGAAGCCTTGTGTTCTTATGAAGTATAATTTTCATTTCCCATTGTTTCATAAGAAGCTATAGATATTATTGTACGTATATCTGCAAGTATTTTACAGATGCAAATGGAAGAATAAATCATTCATGAACATTACATATTAAGAATCCACGAGAACATAAAACTATTTCTCTTGTTCTTGGCTGCCTGTGATGAATAAGATCACTTGCCTAAGGAATAGCGATATGCATTATATGATTCTTGATCGAGCTTTCTTATTCACGTTGTTCTGCTTTATTGTACTTGAGCACACGCACACACAATAGTGATGGTTAACAGTGAGGAAAAAATCATCTTGTGATATGAGCACACGTCTACTGCAATTTTCTTGCAGGATCGTGCTCTCAGAAATGTTCAGAAAAGTGACAGCATCCATGAGAGTCCAGGAAGTCCGCGAAGCCAAAAGGTGAGAAGAGCTTTTTGGATCACAGACAATGTTGCCAACAATAAATCAGTACTTATTTGGGATATCTTGATGAGGGGGTTTCCTGCATATGCCTTCCACATAATTTTGTATTATTTTTTCATCCATTGATATATTAATTTATTCATGCCTGGTTATTTAACATCATCTTTTGCCTGTTTTGGCATCTTGAATTGATTTTTAGTTTTTGCCCCTTTCTTTTCTTGGAACAGGCATCAGCAAAATGGAATCCTTTTGATTCTTGCAGGCCCATTGTAGAGGAAGCTCCTGTCTTTCATCCAACTGCTGAGGTATTCCTTTTTATCTAATATAGAAATTGAGCTATACTGGTTTTCTAGTGATGTTTAAGTTTCTCGACATATTATTTCTTGTTTAGGAATTCCAAGATACAATTGGTTACATAGAAAGCATACGGCCCATGGCCGAGGCATATGGTATATGTAGAATAATACCTCCTCCATCGTGGAGTTCACCTTGCCCCCTTAAAGACAAGAATGCATGGACATGTGCTAAATTCTCTACGCGAATCCAGAAAGTTGACTTACTTCAAAATAGGGAACCGATGAGAAAGAAAAGACATCGAAAGAGAAAGCGTAGGAGACAATTTAGTTCCAGGCCAAGGAGACGTGCTTGTACTGAAGATTCAGAATCAAATGCTGCTTGTGATTCCGAGGAGAAGTTTGGTTTTCAATCAGGATCAGACTTTACGTTTGAGGATTTTCAGAAATTTTCTGATGAATTTAAAGAATCTTATTTCAAAATTAACGACACAAGAGAAGGAAGTGTTATTGAGAATGGAGAGGACAAAAGATTGTTACCGTCAGTTGAAGATATTGAAGGTGAGTACTGGCGGATTGTTGAGAAGCCAGAAGATGAAGTGGAGGTATGGAAGCATGTGATATCATAAGATTGATATTTTTCTGAAATTTTTATCATAACTTACAAACTGTATTCTACTTTGTATGTTGACATAGGTATACTATGGAGCTGATTTGGAAACTGGAACCTTCAGGAGTGGATTTCCTAAGGAGTCATCATTATCAACTGGTACTGAAATAGATCAATACGTGACATCAGGCTGGAATCTGAATAACCTCCCACGTCTGCCTGGTTCTGTATTGCGTTTTGAAGAGTGCGATATTTCAGGGGTGGTTGTACCCTGGCTTTACGTAGGAATGTGCTTCTCTTCATTCTGCTGGGTATGTTAGTTCATCTTCTATAGTTAAAACTCTGAATAAAGTTTTTACCCGTTCTTTTGATACAAGACTACTACGCGATTGTTTGTGTTGGAAGATTCTATTTACTTGTATAAATACTATAAACGATACAATTTGTAACTTTTAGTTATAAAGCCTTTGAACAATTGTTTCATGATCTCAGAAGAAACTTTGAGCCCAAGGTCAGGAACTTGGAAATGCTTATTGGTTTCTATTCATGTTTATGCTTAATTTATTCTTTTGTCACTCACTCCATAAAGAAAGTCTTTTTGTTCTTGGACCTGAAGCAATTGTTTATATTTTGCATATTTATTAAAAGCACGTTGAAGACCACCATCTGTACTCACTGAACTATTTGCACTGGGGTGATCCAAAAGTTTGGTATGGAGTGCCTACAAGTCATGCCTCTGCACTGGAGGATGCAATGAGAAAGCACTTGCCAGATCTGTTTGAAGAACAACCCGACTTACTTCATGAACTGGTGAGCTCAATATTTTTAACCTTTTTTATTAGTCACATAGCCATCACTTTCTTATGTGTGATTGTGAATGAATTGGTGCATCTGAAATCAAACACATGGAGATGAAGTCCACTGGGGATGAGCAGAAATTGAAGTACTTTATGTGCACACATGTTTTCATTTTCCTTTGTTTGAAAAATAAATATTTAGCCTCTCAATATTTTTGAGGGAGTTTTCTGGAAGTGAAAGTATTTGCATCACTAACTCTGACATATCAGGTTACACTAGGAAACAAAAAAAAGAAGCTAAACACTTATTTATAGTATTGTTTTAGTCCACTCCAGTATTATACCAAAAGTAGGTGCTGATTTAAAAGTAAAACTTTTTCTTCGTGTTAAAACAGTAGGTAGACTTGCAATTTATGATACTTAATGCTATTTTATCGTCTTGATATAAGATTGTGTTAATGTATGCTTTAAATTTGGGATTGTATTTGACAGGTCACTCAGTTGTCTCCTTCGGTATTAAAGTCAGAGGGTGTACCAGTGTATCGAGCTGTCCAGCACTCTGGGGAGTTTGTTCTTACCTTTCCAAGAGCTTATCACTCTGGATTTAACTGTGGCTTTAATTGTGCGGAGGCTGTAAATGTGGCGCCTGTCGATTGGTTACAACATGGACAGAATGCAGTGGAGCTCTATAGCGCACAACATCGTAAGACATCATTATCACACGATAAGTTGCTTTTTTCTGCAGCTTGGGAAGCTGTCAGGGCACTTTTGGATATCTCAGGTCTAAAGAAAGAAAATCTGGAAAATTTGAGATGGAGAAGTGTCTGTGGGAAGGACGGGATGCTTACCAAGGCAGTCAAGGTGAACTGATGGATATAGATACCCATAATTAAGTTAATTTATATGTTGACCACTACAATAATATTTGAATAATTATACAACACCATCATTGTTGTCTACAGACACATTTTTGTTTACTCTTAAATTGTTATTTGTGACATTCCTTTTTTCTCATAAATTACAGACAAGGGTTCATTTAGAGGAGAAGAGAATAGAGAATCTTTCAGAAGACACGTGCTTTCGGAAGATGGAAAAAGATTTTGATCTGAAAATCGAGAGGGAATGTTTTTTCATGCTTCTTTGACTTGCACCTATCTGCTGCTTGTTGCAGTTGTTCCTCGGAGCGGTTTGCATGTCTTAAACATGCAAATCTCATCTGTTCATGTGAACCAAAAAATAGATTTGTCCTTCTCCGCTACACCATGGAGGAGTTGAACATGCTTGTTAAGGCATTGGAAGAGAGCATGGTTGCTGCAGAATTATGGGTGTCCAAGGAAATTGGATTGGTTCCATTAACTAGTAATAATGTTGACAACGTGATACCGGCTCAAGTTAGAGACGGAGATGGAATTAACTTCCCTGAGAAAATGGAAACTCCTAGCACATCGTCACATGTAATCGAGAACCCGAGTTCTAGTGTACATGATCCTCAAAACACGAGAAACGGGGATAAACCTGAATCTCCCAGCCTAGATGCTGATTATAAGATAGGGCAGAAATGCCATACTGATATGAATTTTGATGACTCGTCTGATGACCACAGAATCAGGTCGCTAGAAGCTTTTAATAACTGTAAAAATGAGATTGTAGATGCTGGTGGGATCAGTGAATCAAAAGGTATGCAACAAATGAATTTGGATTTGGATGCAAAAAGAAAGCCGGATGCAATGCAACTGGGGAGTGATTGTGGTTCGACTGTATCCAATGTTGCTTCAGACAACAGTTTTCCTGTAAAGTCTAGGAATGTGGGTAGCAGTGTTGAACCTGTTGGAACTAAGCTGCTCGGGGTTGATCTTTTTTCTAGTCCACCTTCAGGTGTTCCACAGACAAGCTCATTAAAAACTGAAACTATGGACTTCTTGTTTAATGGGATTTTTCAGGTCGATCCAGATTCTGAACAGAAGTTAAGCTTCCATGTGGATCCTATAAAATTTGGATCTGTTGTTTATGGAAATTTGTGGTGCAACAAGGAGGCCATATTCCCTCGAGGCATGTGGAGTTTTATTTTCATACTAAACACTAGTTCATTCAAGGAATGGCCTTTTCCCTGATGGTTTACATTGTATACTTGGATGGTTGCAGGATTTAAAAGTTGTGTTAAGTTCTTCAACGTGTGCAACCCAATGATTAAGAGTAACTATGTATCTGAAATCCTGGATGCTGGGCTACTTGGACCTATGTTCAAGGTATTCTTCTTATATATATAGGCACAGACATCTTCTGTCTTTTCAACAGAACGCAGTGTGCTATATGCAAATACTAACAACAGTTCACTACTTTTTGATTCATTTATAAACTTAAAAGGAAATCTCCCACACGTATCTTTGAAAGTTGGGTGTTCGGGGTTCCCTATTTTTACTTTCTTCTTTGTCCTTTCAAGAATGTAAGTATATTATATGCAATATTAACAGAAGTAATCTGACAAAAGAATGCAAAATATTATATTTGACCGAGATCATCTATAAAAGATTCTGGAGTATGAACTATATGCTTAGTGCTTAAATTCTTCAATGAAGAATAAATTGTCCTCAAGTGCTTGCGTGAAATTTCTCTTGATTATGACCTGTGTAAAAACGTTTCTGACTTCAAGATCCAATATCAGGTAACTTTAGAAGATCATCCATACCAAAGTTTTACGAACGTCTCTCCGGAAAAATGCTGGGAAATGGTGCTGCGGAGACTTAATCAAGAAATAGAGACACAAAGATTGTCAGGGAAGCAAGGACTGCCATCCTTGCTGCCTTCAAGTAGCATCAATGGTCTCGAAATGTTTGGATTTCTTTCCCCATCCATTGTTCGTGTAAGAACCTTACCTTTTGCTATATTAGCTTTATGTCACTTGTTGTGACTGACTAGTAAGTGGTTAATGCCGTCTGTTGGAAAGATTATAAGAGCGTATCTGGCTAAGCTTAAAAGTAAGCAAAGGTAACTTTTTGGTTCCAAACAAGTTTGAATATGTTGTTTTTCCTTTTAAGTTGTACATTGGTGGAAAATAGTTGCACCTGTGAGGTTGGTAAAAGTAAGCCCTGACTGGAAACTCTTCTTACCTTCATCATTGGCTTGGGTAGTCGCCATTTCCGGATTAAAATAGTACAGCTTTTTTTTTTTTTTTTTTTTTACTTTACTCTGTTCAACCACCTCTGCATACAAATTTCTTGAAAATGCTATTCAATTATTGGGATGACTAGATTCGACTCAAAACCGATCCCATTTTAGACAGGAATTTTGTACAATTTTTCTTTCCTGACTTGTAGTTTCTCTAGTGATCCTTCTGAAATTATTTCATGTTTGCATTAGTTTCTCAAATGTTTTATTTCATAGTATTTAATTTATCATCACATGCTAACACAAACATATTCAGGCAATCGAGGCTCTTGATCCTCATCATCAGTGCATTGAATACTGGAAGAACAAGCAATCCACTTCAAGTGATTCTCTGGCTGCCAGTGCCAGAAAGTACCCTGTGGAAATGAGGCATGGTGAAGGGGAAAAAGCACGCAGTTTTGAAATTAATCTGGAACCAGACGACAGAATAGTAGGTAGCAGCAATTCTTTATCTGATGATAAGATACAGTACATATTCCGAAGATTATTGAGGAAAGCTGATTCTCAGGAGATGGAAATAATGCATAGAATATTATTCAATGGGTCGAGTAGCCCCGAATGGAGAGTAGCACTTGCAACATTGACAGAGGAGATGGCGAAAGAACACGAAGCTAACTGTTTTTTTGAATTCTAGATAGCAAAATTCTTTGGTCTCTTTTCTTGTTATGCCAATTTTTTTTCCAAATCGGTATAAACAGGGTGAAATCCTGGCTCGCGGAGTGCAATCATTTGTGGCACTTCGTGTATTGATGGTATAGGTTTAAGTATAGATTTTTGTAAGGCCAGCATAGTTAGCTTTTGTACAAATTAGAATAAAATTGGCATTGCCTTGTTCGATACAGAACTTTTGAGCTCTCTCGTACATGCTCAGTTTTTATGCGAAATTTTAAGTTGGTCATTAAAGTTTTTTTATGATCTTTAAATTTTATGATTTGACTTGACATCCGTTGTGCTTTGATAAATCTATGGAGAATCTTACTCAACTAATCTTTATCAAGTTTTAGGCAAATTACAACTATATTTGAGAATACGAATGCTATGAAAAAAAATTTAAACATGTGATAATATTTAAATATTATGAATCTTTCATACAATTAAAATGTAGTTTAATTATTAATCTTGTGATGCGAATATATTTAGGCAAAATAGTCCTATTGGAGAATGGTTCACCAAATTTTGAAGAACTAATGGCAGACGGTACTCTTAAGAAATTATGTGTCTTGTAAAAAAGTGAAATCCAAACAAAAAACAACTTGTCAATTGAAATGTTGCTTGAAAATAGATAGCTGCAACTCTAGCCTTCCACTATGCTAATGCAGGGATACTATTTAATTTAGCATTCGAATAATTTTGGAAGTTCATTTTGATACAACACTATATTCTTCGAGGAGCCTTTCAATAGTCCTCCTTGATGTAACTCTATCTATCTCAAACACTCTCATCTCATCTTTTAAACCTGCAGAGTCGAAAGAAAATATTAATCATACAACAATAATTCGACAGATATTTCTAAAGAAATTTGATACATTTTGTACAATTCAAGGCATAATTCTAGACTTCTAGTGCTCGTATTTTTTTATTTTTTTTTCTGATTGTCTAAACCAGTAAGTCCAGCCACAGTTGCTTTGTGTACTGAACTGCCACCAGGTCAAATGGCACCTCAGGTAAAATGTTCAATTTCTTAGAATTTCATAACGTACTTCTATAATTCAGTACCTTGAAGCAAAGCCCTGAATTAACAAAAGTCAAACAATTAAATCTTCCCTTCATATTTTATGACTACTCTTTTATCTTTGCAGTTCAACAAGACTGAATTTACCATAAAGCTGACTTTACTATGGTCAAATCCAAGAGCACGGAGATGAGGTCAAAATCAGATAATACAATATCATATTTTAAAATGAAAATCATGACGGCCCCATCTTTATGTCTGCCAGGACTATAAATGTGTGCAAGCTTGATTTCAGGTGAAAATTTCACATAGACATGGTGCTGGCATAGTACACGGTACCTGCCTGCAAGTTACAAATAGTACAAAGGATAAGAACGAACAGACCTGGTTGATATTTAACTTTAAGTGGCAGCTGGGCTGAATATGAATTGAGGTATTGTAGCAGATTTCTCATAAACTCATCAGATTCAGCAGAGACCAGTATTTCCCTCTAATTCGCATCAGAATTACAAATAGTCAGACGTATTAATTATGATGCATTTGTTGCAAAAGGCATAACCCTGAACTACATAAGGCTCTTCAGAAATATCATACAGCAAAAAATGAAGAAAGAAAGAAAAAGAAATTTATTGCATGGCAGAAAAGAGAGGGTGGGGGTATAAGAAAAAGAATGCCAGTCACTTTGATCATCGTGTCCCAACCTTGAACTTATTCTCAGAATCATAATAGCCAGAAACGACAATAAGTAGGCATAGTTTTTCCGATTCTGCAAACCAAAAAAGATAGTAATAGTAAGAAGTGATGAAAATGGAAATTTATAAATTAGAGTTGAAGCCTCAATGTTTCCGTAAGAAAGACAACATGGGCAAACTTCAAGAATATTGCTGGGAACAAGCCAAAGTGCAAAACTTTCTGAGGCCATCTCAGTTAATATAGTCTGAACAATCTTGTAATAAATGATTACCATTTAAAGGTATAATAAATCGTCATTTCATGATAATTAAATCTTCAGACGAAATATAGTTTAGAAGAAGTAAATACGTTGGAATTGAAGGATTTCTTGCGTTGAAGTTTTGTCAAGTGATAGAAGTTGTGCGACTTCCACTCCAATTGAACTCATCCCAATATTTGATGCCGGCAACCTAGAACCGCGACTATCTGGTTTTCCTGGTTCCACAAGTTTTAAGGTCAGTGGAATGAGTGAGTAATGTTTTGAACGGCAAAGTAAATTGCATGCCTTACAGGAAACCTAGAACAAAACATTTGCAAGACGCATGTGAAAGTCAATCTAAAATAATCTCAAAAGGTAAAAATAAAATTCAAAGAATTACTTTCATATAAAAAATCTATATCATAAAGAGCTACAAAAGAAGTCAACTCATTGCCAAATTTAATCTTTCATGTCTCAAGATAGACATCAAATGCATATAACTTGGTCCTTCATCATATTTATAGCTTAAGATATACAAGGTGTTTATTAGGTAAAATTCTAAACAACGTATTTATGCAGTAAAATTTTCAAGATCTGAATCCATATTACCAGGATTTGATTTTCATTTACGTTTGCACATTCTCCTAACAATTGATAAGCCTCTATATGGATCTCTCCCCCTATATACGACTTTTCTTCAAACACCAGCATTCTCCATAAAGACCAACATGTTGAAAGCATTACAGTAAAACATCATCAAAGAGATAAGGAAAAAACTGTTTATTTTTATTATATGAAAACTCATGGAATTCATTGGACAGGTACTAGTCAAGAACTGATTTATTTCCCAGTTATTTGTTGCTCATGATGATAACAGTAGTGCACTATTGTGGTAATGGTTATGGGAAACAGTTAAATCAGCAACATTTCCTTCGTATGTGTCCAGCAGTGTTACCGAGGTACACAGATTTTCCATTTAGCCAGAAATACAATTTCTCAGCCTATTCACTCAAGAGCAAAAATTCTAACTGATTGACATATTTAATGGTGAATAAATAATTTGAGAATCAGAAATATTTACATTCCATCTAATTCCTCAACAAATTTTTCAAGAAAACATGGATGAGATTAAACAATAAGGGCACGTGTTCAACTCCAAACATCAAGTTCAAGGGGAGGACTTAAGCAAACCTAACGTTGTCCATTTTTTGAACTCCTTCTGCAAAATTTCTCCGACTTTGAGGTAGGATACGTCGTGCATTTTGTAACTCACTGTATTAAAAATAACTGTAGCTTCAGATACAGTCCCTTCATTCAAGTGAAATGATGCATAAACTGAAAAGGGAAAAATGTGAAAACAAGTAACAATAATTTGGCTTACAAATTTGGTAAAGACCATTGCATCCATATCGACCAGCTCCATTAAGCAACAACGTGGCCATGTATTTATCTTTGGAGGTACACTGAGGGCTTGATAGGTTTTCAGTCTCCAAAAGAATGCCTGCTAACTGCAAGTGGAGTGACAAAATAATTGAAACGGGAGCACATACCATAAATTTGAATTGAGTGACAAAATCATCATCATTCAAAAAAGGGTGTAAATGACAAAATAACGTCATATAATTTTTCAGCAATATGCAATCAAAGTTTAAATTTGACCACGTGATTGTTATTCTTTAGACTAGATACACTGTAAGTTCATACTACATCAGTTATAGAAGACTTAAAAATTAAGGAACTCTCGTATCTAAGTTAAATGGCTACAAAAACATAAAATTGAGAATTAATCGCGAGATACCAGAAGTCGACTAAATCCTTGTCCTGCCAATATCTCGGGTGACGTCAATGCAAATTTTTCAGCAATAACTGTGCAGCAGGAGGCATCCTTTAAAAGAAAATGAAAGCATCACATTAAGCATATTTGAAAGTTATCAGAATGGAATATAAACCAAGAATTACTGCATAACATATCTTCTAGTCAAGGACGCATATGAGCATTCGAAATGAAATTTTTTCCCACATTATAATTTTGAAGTGGTTTTCTTTTTCAGTATCCGAATGTTCTTTTCCAGAGGGAACAATCCTGTGAAGTATGAGTATACTAACGTATGTTATATGCCTACTCGTTTGACATGATACTCTGCTTTCAAATCAAGTACTGTTTAATAATTTTAGCAAGACAAAACATGTTGTAAATGACAAGTAAAAGACACAATTCACTGCAAAATAGAAGCAAAAACTTGGTCTCCAAAGCTTTATCCTTCAATTTCTCAAAAAGATTATGGAGGAACATTTCTCTCAAATTAAATATAGGTCTAACTAAAGCTGACATATAAGTGATAATAATCACCAATTTTTCTCACAGAACATGCATTTATCTATAAAATGAGAGTATAGGTCATGCGTTTATCTATAGAATGAGAGTGTAGGTGTAGGTCCTCTTCTC
This sequence comes from Osmanthus fragrans, assembly GCA_019395295.1. NCBI lineage: Eukaryota > Viridiplantae > Streptophyta > Magnoliopsida > Lamiales > Oleaceae > Osmanthus > Osmanthus fragrans. The sequence goes on along the minus strand of CM033341.1, from coordinate 47,413,790 downwards.
CTTTGGTTTTAGCCTCTTTCAAATATGATTTAAAGAGAAAGAAAGTAAAGGATCACAAATATTCAGTGCTATTCTATAATTGCAGTACCTGTCCCACGATGACAGAATCAACCCAAGAATATGAAGTATCAGACTGTTAAAAAAAGGAAGTTATGTCAAAATACTCTTCATACAGACTTTAGCATATTAAAGTTAAACCACAATAAGTCATTTAAAACACCTTTCTGCAGTAAAATATTTCAACCAAAGCCTCTTTTAGCGCCTGCTCCAAAAGTGGCAAATACTCATCACATCGATTAGGTTAGCAGCAAAATGAGTAGATCAAATGTTAAGAAATTTACCTCTTGTTTGGATGGAAGCTTATCACAATTGAGTAAAACTAGTTTAAGACTCCCAAACAAATCATAATAGTGCAAGTCGATCTGCTCGATATCATAAAAAAGGTAAGAAAAGTGAATATTTGATAGGAGAACAGAGAATAAAGGGATTCCAACAAATTCCCCATCAATAGGCTTTAGAAAATCTTGAGTAGCCAGTAAAAGACAAGAGGAAACAAAAACTAACCTGGTAATTTGAAAGAGATATACCATCACAAGCCAATTTGCAAGACTAGTAAAAGCCATCTAATTCAAAGAAATTATTTGGAACATACCTCATCAATAAAAATTAAGGACGACATATCAATATGGCATGAATCAAACAGCCACTTGAGATCAGCGCGAGAACCCACATCTTCCCTCTTCATGTTGATGATTGGAACCGTACAGAACTGGTTGCTCTTAAGTGTCTCGCCAAGATAAAAGGCATACATGATTGTTGAAGCCACAGATCCAACATCTGCATATTAACATGTCAGAATACACGAGCATATAGTTTAAATTTAGTCAATGATGATTGATTTACCAGTTAGCTGTTGAATAAAAGAGAATTTAAGTAAGAACAGATATATCTAATCACTTGCCTTGATCAAATTATCTAAAAGAAAAAAAAGTTAACATCTTGCTCGACCAATTCTAATTCACCGTATCAAGACCCTGCCTATGAAAGTGGATGTCAAAATGGAAAGCAATCTTAATATTCTCAATTTTCAGATTCACTCCAAAAAAAAAAAAAATTAGGAACTTTTCTATTCAAATTAATGGAGTTTAAATCATAAGGAAAAATCATAGAAAAATTTAAAAAATAGCTCAGATCAACTTATAGATAATAATATTTTGCAATCAGAAACATCATTGCACAAGTCAATAGAGAGAGTAACGTCACAAAAGGTTTCATATTTTAACAGAGATTTTACCAGCTATCATGTGTTTTATACAATGTATCCACAACAAAATTATGGGGACAGGTCAAAAGTACAGCTTTATAACAGGGAAGAAGCACGATATAGACTTTGTCCCAATACTAATACATTTGATTTTAGTTTAAATTAGAACATTTTCTGAAGAACTTGAATATAATTAACTCACGAATTTTGCCAAATGATTGATGGAAGAGCATCAATTAGGTCATGTAACCTGCCTGACAAAAAATAGATCATCCACAACGCACCCCCCAACCCAAAGAAAAAGGGACATGAACAGAAGCCGAATATACTTCTATATGTAACTTGAAGTTTCATCTTGCCAACAGCTATCAGTTAACAGGAAAGAATACTTCACGTATCATTTCTGCCAATTACAGATAATCAATTTCATGTTTGCAATTTAAACAAAAACAATCCGAACTGAGAGAAGAAAGGATAGAGAACCCTGAGAATTGTCCCAATGCAACTAAAAATGGGAGTTACCAGAGACATCCGGCCCAATTATAGCATGCAAAAACCTTCCAGGAATGCCAGCAGTCACATAATCCCTTTTAGCTTTCAAATACATATTCAGCTTATAGACACCTTCACACGATTCAACAACTTCCATGTGTGGTGAATTCCCATAATAAAATAGTGCTGCTGAAGGAGGAAGAGGAACATTTGATAGATTTATTCCTCTCTTACTCACAGTGTATGATCTTTCAATCCCAGGCCTTGCCAAGGCAGTCAGTGTAAGACACTCTTCATTTTCATTGCAGTCATTTGGATTGGAAACTGTCGATGACACATTTACACCATCATAGTCAACTTCTGAATTTGACTGAGGAACTGCCAGTGAAGACGAAGTTTTCGACCACCTCCCTGATAATGATCTTCCAATAGGTTCAAGAACAATGTCTGAGGGTGAATGCGTTGGACTATAATCGACATCTTCAGATATGCCATCATTAATTTCTTTGGACCCTCGGTCACCAATGTCTGAGGCTGACCTATAAATGGTTTTGCCAGATAATTTTTCTGGGAAGTCAAAGATCCTACCCCTGTTTAGAACTGCTGCTTCACCTCTTCTCATCCCGTCAAAAAAAGGGTTATCACGGGCACGAATGTACTTTGCCTTAGAAGGGGAAAAATAAATTATTAGACAAAAGCAATGATGCATATATGCTTGCGTACAACTAGATTTATTACTGCAAATAGTTGCTGCTCTAAAAACAAGGGGCCGTAACTTATGGAGATATTAAATATTAATGGGCATGAATAAGAATTATAAGATCATATGATCACTGTTCTCGTCCTGTTTTATTGATTAAATTAGTAGCAGATGAAGAAAAAACAAGGTGAGATTAAAAGATACTGATTTATCTCATGCAATGAATGACAACGGTTTAATGATCATACAATCAAGCTCCAAATGGGAAGAAAATCCCGATAAGTTGGGTAATTTCTAAGCAAATTCTTCCACATCCACCCAGATTTCCCTTCAATTCTTTTATTATTTTTTCACATTTTATAAATTAAATAGAACCTTATGTCTACCAACAAAAATGAAGTCTATGGCTGTGAAATACTTCATCAATTTTGTGGCTCAGCTGAATTTTTTCTCACATTGTCTCCATCTTTCCATACTCATATCATTTTACCTTTTATATTCTAACTCATTTCTCCTTTTCTCGTCTCCTCTCTCTCTTTCTCATTTCTCCTATACCATCTATTCGTGAAGTTTAGCCAATTAAACTTAAAATAAAAATTGCTACTTTTACTTTGAAGCACCGCATCCCAACATTTAAGTGCACCATCATAACTGGCCTTACTGTTTTCTACATAAAAACGACAATATATATATATATATATATATATATATCAACCACCGCTACCAGAAAAAAAAAATGCATTTAGCCCAAAATATTGACTTTCCACCAGCTGATTACACCGTAAAACTGTGCAATTATATCGTGGCCATAACAGACGAGATGTTTTGATTCTTTCAAGCAATAGTCCCTACGAACTCTCCCTCTAAGAAATTTCATTATGCCTCTACAATTATGCCGGATAGAACTGCTGCAAATCATAAAAGTAGAAAACCAAACTGAATTAACCTATGCATGCAATGCTCACATATTAAACAGAGAAGCAATTTTACCTTTTGATTGAGGCTGGGCTTCATGATAGCAGAAATTAGAAGCCTCCTGGAGAGTCAGCCAGTATATACACACACAGAATGGAATAGAAAAAGGTATATACTTGTGCTTCTTGGAGAAAATGTATTTGTGCGTAGAGGACAGAAAAAAAGGGAGAGAAAGAGCGGCAGAGCCAAAGCGTTGGCCTTTGATTGTAAACATTGTCTAATCCGCCATCGAATTCGAAGCAAATTCTTGGACTTACTATACTGCTCTCGGCCGAAATCATCGATGAAATCAATCCAGGTGAAAAAAATTCTTCCCTTGCTAGATTTCATCATTTTCAAAGTTCATCTGAAACGCCGAAAGAAATTCAACAAATTGTTTTTCCATTTAAAATTAAAGAGGAAAATTGACAGCGGCAAAATACGACAAAACTTGCCGATTAAACACGGAAAATGAAAAAAAAAAAATTAAAAAAAAAGCTCATGAATTAAAAGGAAAGAAACTCCAGTAAGTTTGTAAAGTGATTACACGTTTGAAATTCATGATTTGTGTTATTAACCTCCTAAAACGTGATCAATTCTCTAATGATTGAATAAAAAAATTACAGTCCAAGAACAAATGTAATTTCATGCAAAACCAGAGTTCACCACAAAAAAGTGAAAAGGTGAGAGTAAAATTGGAAATATTTTGATTTTGAATCGAAACTCCCAAATCCTAATTGGTAAAAATTTCATAGATTAGATTATGATATTCTATTGGATTAGACTGCACCATGCGTTTTGCGATTGGAATGAATAGTTTGATAATCTCCTAATACTTAATTTTTGATACATTAACACCAAAGAACTCTTTAATTTGTGTTATTCTTATACCTACAGTATAAATTATGTTGATTCTTGACAAATCATAAAATCTATATATTAGGGAATGATTTTATTGATTCTCAAACCATATTTTTAAAATTATATTCGGACAAAATTGTAGAATTTTCAGCTTAAGGGGGGTGTATTCAATTGACATGAGTAACTTTCAAAGTGTTTAAAAGCGTAACGATATAGACATAAATTAATTAGAGACTCATGGACGCGTCTTAATTTACTATTTCATCTTTACGATTACAATTATTCGAGTGAATCATTAAATACTATTCATTTTCGAGGTAAGAATCATGAACAAATCATCGATGATAGGTTGAAAATTAAGATGACGTCAAGTCATTATGTCTTTATGCTCTCACGAAAGATGTATAGGTGACATTTTACACTTTCACTTTCTTTCTTGGTGAAAATACATACAAATGGTAGCAAAAACGAAGGTTCTAATATGGTATTAGAGATTTCCCATTAAATGTACACAAATAATTTGACTTCAATTTTTTTTGCTAATTAGGAATGACAGTGTATAAATTCATCCATTTAAGATTTACCTAACTAATCCAACAGTGATGGTATTGTTGTCATTGTAAATAATTATGAAGAAAGAATGAGGTGGGAAACTAAAGATTGGATTGACAGTGGTTTTGACTGTGGATTAAATTCCATCTTTTTGAGATTTGATTTTCATAATTAATGTGTATTCTTTCGTATACATGGTAACTAAATAATTATCCTCCTCTATATATTTCCTCCTCTCTCAATCCATTTAACCCACTACATCCCCTCTCTCACATACACAAATCTTTTTCTCTCTAGATGAAGAGAAGGTTTGGAGGATGAAGAAAAGGTGTGATGGGATATGCCTGGCTCCCTGTATGCCACACGACGACATCACTCCTCATGGTGGAGCGGCTGAGTCGGGTGGCGTACCTGGAGTCAAGCATACCAAAATCCATCCACCTTCCACCTCCTTCAACCTTTTACTTTAGATGGCATGTTTTCGCTTCAAAGATTTGTATTCTAAATCGTCTAAAGGTGAGATCATATGTTCCCTTCAAAGCTTTGCATTCTCTACTTTGTTCTTTCTAGCATTAATGAATAATTCACTATTGTGATGGATCAATTAAAAAAAAAGAAAAACCTAGGGGGATACGTTCATTAGAAATATCTAATAATGGTAAAGAGAAACAAAAATGCAAAAAATATAAAACATATATTAATATACCTTATTCAGTCTCACATTCACTATTGCAAAGAAAATTGGGTTATTTCTATCATGCACCCGTATTTTAAATTGCTATGTCAAAATCTATTGTAAAGAAAAATCTCATTATATTATTTATTTCGTTGAGTTAGTCTGTTGGGGCAATTTTTTTTACTAATCCACTTTATCGAGTTTATGAGTTATCAGGCATGATGCCAACTGAAGGAGGGCTTCAAGTAAAGCATCCGATCCAAATTGATATCAATGGATGTAAGGAAGATTCGAATAGAATGACGTGACCTTTGTAATGGATATAAGTGTTGTGTTTTGTCAATACGGTGGCTGTTATGTGAAAGAGCACGTCACAGGTTATGAAAGTCAAAATGATAGTTAGGATTAGATACTTTGGTTGAGAAGATGAAGTCACGTGTATATCCATCCAAGAGCCACTATTTCACTTGTAATACTATAAATACCTCATCCATGTAACATGTTAAGGGAAATGCAACTCTTTATACAGAAAGTCACCATTCATTCCCTCTTTTGCTAGCTTTGCACTTCCTTAGCAACAAATTAACATTATTTTACTTTAATCGTTTGTGATTGATTATCATTATACAATCGTTTCATAAATTCATTGTAGGCACCGAACACATTTGTTTCGCGTTAAATTTCTCTCAAGTCCACATTAAGGAGGTATTTGCGACTAGTAACCTGTCATTACGTGTTCGAATCAGCTCACATGTATACGAGTGAGTTTGAGATATGTTGTCCATAGAAATCAAGATCAACATGAATCTTATTTAAGTATTGATGTAGCTAAATAATATTATTCTTAGATAAATTGTTTATACAAAGTTGAAAAACTTCCCAAACATAAGCTTAAATGCGACATTAGTGTATCCAAGAATTTTCAAGTAATCAGTTTTTTTTTTTGACATTTTATTTGGAAATTTGTTAACTTTTTGGAATTCGTTTGATTTTGTTTTCTACGGAAATAAATATTAAAATAGATAAAAAATTTTATAATTGAGTATAGTATTTGATGGGATTGTCAAAAAAAAAAAAAAAAAAAAAAAAAAAAAAAAAAAAATTAATTATAAAAAATAAGGGAAAAACCCAAACGGGTTTTTGTGACGGGCATTGGAGCAGAACTCCTTCAAGTAATATCTGATTTTCTCCTTTCCCAGAGGAAGAGTGTCCATGGATAAGCCACTGTCAAAGATAACACTCGAAATGCCTCGTCACACGCGCCTCCGCATACCGCCGTTACCACTACCTTTCCATTTATTTCCGGCGAGGATATCAAAAATTCATTCTCTAGAACATCACAATTTTTTGCTGGCCTCTTCTTCCAAACCCATCTTTAGAGGTTCGCTACACAAGAACAGATTCCATTCTATCCCTAATGCCATATTCTCAAAGCTAGAAGGTTTTATTTTTCATTGCCTTCTCCAAATTCTATGAATTTCTTAGTATATTTTGTCAAAGATAAATTATTGGCTTTGCCTTTATTTTCTTTTTATTTTTATTTTCAAAGGTATAGCTGATGCGGAGAATGAGAAAGAGGAGGAGACATCTGATATTGCTAAACTGAAGCGAAAAGTTGAGGCCTTTGGAATAAAAACTGATTCTTGTATACCTGGATTATATGATCATTTAATTTGCCCCCAGGTAATTATTTTTTTTTAATGTAAATTCTCGTTTTACGCACTGTTATAGTGACATTACCAAAGAGCGTCTATGATTTGTATTTGTTTATCGGTCCGTTTTGTCTGCTTCTTTTATTTTTCAGTTAAAGTTGTACTTTGAATCTTTGAGGTAAGAATACAAATGTGCGTAGGTTACTAAACGAAGGTTCTATTCACGGAGGCAGGAATATTTTGCCTTAATTTCATTAAAAAGAGAAACTTTCAATTTCAAATTGATTTGTGAGGGGGGAAAAAAAAAAGAAAAAAAAAAAAAAGGAATTTAAAGCATTCCATTTTTTTCTGTTAATAAACAAATTTGTTTGTCTTAAGAATTTCTTTCAGAGTTTTGTGTGTGCTCATCAATGTTCACACAAGTAGCTAGAACTTGCTAACCATGCACCAAAAAATGCAATATATTTAGATTTCTTTAATTTAATTTATGTCTGTGTCACTATTTAATACTGAGGAATACTTCTTGTGGGCTCAGTGCAAAGGTGGACGATCAATGGAGAGGAGTCTATCATTTCATATCAGCCAAAATCGGTATTTTAATTTCTAAATATCATGCAAGATTTCATAGTGCTCAAGATGGGTATAACATGATAGTTTATATGGTTTTACAGGAACTTTGCAATGTGGAGATGTTTTCATCTAGAATGTGGATGGGCAGGCCAGGTGTCATGACACATGGTTTAGATATCTTTTCCACTTCAAAATCATATTCCTTTAGCAGAGGGTAATACTGATTGCAGGTATTTGCAGACAACAGAAAATTTTCTCCTGGTGTCCATCAACATGCCAAAATCAATTTCCCTAGGTCATCATTGACAGAGGAAAGCCTAAGGCTAGAGCCATTGGGTGACGAGGTACTTCATATGTCTCTCTCTAGCAGAAACTAGGATTTGGAAGCAAACAAATGTGAAAGTTGTCATGTTTTTAACTTTTGATCTTTTTTTGTTCTTGTTAATAAAGGCTTCTGTTGTGTTATTCCTATTGACCGTTTATCCAACTTTTGCAATATTTCAGCTGCTTACTTATTTTGCTGAAAGAATGATATCCAAGAAAACACTGGAGAAAAATAATGTTATGCAAGTTGCAGGTGATCGGGTAAAATAATTTTTGTTATTATACATCTCCAATGGGAATTGTAAGTTGTTGATAAATATAAACCTTATTGGATGAAAATAAGTAGGATGAGGTTACCTACAATTTCTTTGATATGGTGAAAGCCAACAATGTTTGTGTCAGGAATATTTTGTCAGATTAGTTTATTGTCTTTGTATATGGAAAATGAGTATGTGACCAGAGTAGCAATAAGGTGCGGCTGCATCGAGGTAGCTAATTTGTTAAGCATGTGGAGTGGGAATGAGAATGCAAGAGCACATTGATAGTGCGTATAAAAATATCTATATATCAGTTAAAATAATATATCACCAATAAATGGTATAAAATGAAGAGTCTACATAAATCTTATATAAATATATGTACAAGCAGACGAATAAAATTACAAAAATTAAGTTTATGATACTAAAATGCATATGAAAGTTAGAGGCAAAGGCTCAGTTGATAGCAAAGGTCATGCAAAATGAACAGCTAAATAGTTAATTGTACAGATACGTAATAATATAATATATTTTTGCTTAAGAAAACAACTTCATCTTCAGAAATAATAAAGCCAAGGATAGGTTATTTTTATACAGAGTTGCCGGCTTGTGGTTAAAGGTGCTTAATGGCTGCATAAAATTTAAGATGATGTGTTCATGATATGAACTTAAAAAACATACATGTGTTCTGTGTTGGAAGATGAAAAAGGACTATCATTTATTTGGTAATACAATGATATTTAGCAAATGTGATTTTTATATCTTCTTTGTATAGATACTCAAGCTATATTTCCAATGCAGAAAATCATTGCCTTTACTTACAGAAGAAACGGACTGCTTGTGGGCTGCAAGTATCGGACAGTTGACAAAAAGTTTTGGCAGGTATGTAGTCCATATTTACTGGAGAAACTCAAGTTGGGATGTATTTGATCAAAGACCTATTAATTATTATTTTTTGCTTAATGAGTTGAAATGGTGACTTGGAATCAGCAGTCCAGCACTCTTTGAAATTAAACCCTCGTTATAGTAAATCTAAGGTGAAAAGTGATACAATTTCACAATTCTGTTATCAAAGGTGTCAAACAGCATTGATCCTATTTCATATTAACGAAGAGTACATGAAGAAAATCCTAATGCTGATTGTCTAGATGAGTGATCAATGAAATGTGTATAAATAAAATATTTTGGTGGTGAAGAGCAAATGATTTCATTCTGGGCATTGGACCTGATACTTTCGAATTTGTTGCTTCTAATTTTCAGGAAAAAGGTACTGAAAAAATATTTTATGGACTTGACGATATAGCAGATGCGGACGAGATAATTATTGTAAACACTTGAACACTTGCTATTAGTGAATAGGCGCACCTCTGTTTTATGGCCTGATTATTATAGTTTGACTTCTATTACCATCATAGGTTGAAGGTGAAATGGATAAGTTGTCAATGGAAGAAGCTGGTTTTTTCAATTGTGTTAGCGTTCCTGATGGTGCACCTCAGACAGTTTCACTCACAGAACTACCATCTTCAGAGAAGGTTTGCTAAATAAATGGAATTAATTAACTTCAAGGTTGTGCTACATTAAATTACCATAGAGTTTTTGCTTCTTGATGCTTCATACTTTTGTTTTCATATGTGCTCCTTGCACCAGGATAACAGGTTCCAGTACCTATGGAACTGCAAAGATTATCTTGACAAGGTTAGAGTCCTTCGTGTTTGCATTCCTTTAAAAACATCTATTCTTTGTACAGAATAGATCATTTTTTCTTATGTTTGATTACTATCCTAATTAGGTTTCTCGGATAATCTTGGCAACTGATGGTGATATACCTGGCCAAGCTTTAGCTGAGGAGCTCACTCGTCGCCTTGGAAGAGAAAGGTTACAGTGCACCAACTTATCGCAGTTCAATTCAACGAAATCTTACTGCACATTTCGTGTATCTTTTTTTGGTAGAATCTATTTCTGGGGTCCTTTTTATTTAAAACAAAAAAGGACCAGGATATAATTACACAGATTTTCTTCTAGTCAGTAAATAATTTATGCAATATAAAGACCTGAAAAAACTTGGTATATTAAAAAGGTTATGATCTTTATGAACAAAGAAATCCAGGGTACTCCATCCAGAAACGTGATTGTTCTTTTCTTCTTTAAGTTAAGACCTTTGTATCTTGTTTTTGACTCTGTGACTGCCTCTCTTTTTTTCACAAGACATGCACCTTTTCCTTTTTGAAATTGTCTAAGTTGTCGTTTTCTTTTGATGATCATTAGATGCTGGCAAGTAAATTGGCTGAAGAAAGATGAGTTCAACTCTTTTAAAGATGCAAATGAGGTTGATACTTGCTCTCCCTTTGCTTACTCTATACTGTCTTTTACATTTTTTCTTCCCTTAGAGGAAGGAAAGGGATTGCATGTCACTATTTGAACCCTTCAACTTTTATTGTTCGAATGCCTGCAACTGTTTGGTACATCCAGACGAGTTTATTTAAGAGAATCAACTTTGGCTCTGGCAAACATAGAGCAAAAAGATTGAAAGAGAATACGAGAAAAAATGACTGTATTATGAAATTTATTTTGCTCTGATGGCAAAGCATTACAGCAAGGTTTAGATCTCTGCAAATGTTTTTGTTTTTGAGATATTAGGCAATGACAAGAAAGAATGCTGCAGCGCATTTTTCATTGGCATGTTAGTCTTCAATTTTATCATTGGAGTTATATTTATTTTTGTATTGGTGAAAGGTTAGTAGTATGATGGGATGAGATCTCATCTTGTGCCTTCTTGGTATGTTTGTAGGGAGAATAAGATGGTACTGGATTGTAGTGTTAAGGAAGAAAAATAAGTTAAAATCTTGTATTTTATATTGTCTTATACAGTGATGCCTACCAAACATGCACTAGTTTAGGCTTTTTTCCCCTGTACATTCCATATAATAATTTGCTCTAACACTAACATGGAATTGCCCTAATCCTGAACAGTTACAGGGGCTGCATTACATATGATCATCAAACAGAAATTTATGTTTGTTTTATGGGTTCAGGTTCTCAAATATCTAGGCACGGATGCTTTGAGAGACGTGATTGACAAAGCAGAACTGTATCAGACACACGACTGGAACTAATCAGCTTGATTTATCTATAAGCTTGTACATGTTTCACCAGTTTTAGTCAAGAAAGGTAATGCTTTGTTGTGTACATTCTACCACAACAATTTTGTGGTATTTTTTTCTGCATCGAGGAATTTTCTTTTGGGCATTAGCATAGAAATCCAGGTGATCGGAAAATAAAGAAATGGTTAAGATATTCAAGTCATTACTGGTCAGCCTGCTTCGATGTGTCTATATACTGGTTTATCAAGAATACAAAAGAAATCTTGACAAACGGGTCTTGTCTTCTGATTGATGCAAGGCAGGAGAAAGTTCCGATCTTTTAACTGTAACCAGGAAGAAAGGCCCGATTGAAATCTAAATTCCGTCTTTCCTTTTTTTTTTTTTTTTTTAATTTTTTGATACAGGCTCCCTTGTATTATTTTAGTATTTTATTGAAACAGCCTTGTATTTGTTGTTGAGGTTACAAGAAATAATAATTTTAATTTGAAATTGAGAGAGATTGCTCGATTGAATCGAAAAGAAAAATAAAAAAGAAACGAAGGAAAAGAATATGGCAGCTCCTCCCCTTTGCTTCACTAAAGGTCAAAGCAAAAACACACATTGAGGAATTTTTTTATGCGGAAATGAATGACGTACCTTTAATAAGGACTGTATTATACATATTTACCTCGTTATCTGTTCACATCATTTAGGCAAACATGTTCGACTTTAAAAACATGCAAATTCAATTATATTAACATGTGTAAGTCTAACTATTCAAACTCGTGTATGGTTTAACTCGAATTATGTCCTGGATTGATTCGACTTTATAGACGGGTCGTGCAGAGGTTGAATAACTTGACCTATAGTCAGAGCCGGCCCTGAAATTTTTGGTGTCCCGTGCGAGATTTTAAAATGGTGCTCCCTTTCAAGTAATTAAAACATATATTAAAAAAAATTCAATAATATTATTTTATCGCAAAAATATGATATTTAAATTATTATTATTATTTTTTTTTTACATATCATGAATAAGAAAAATATAAATAAAGCTCAAACACATCTCTCGAACTTCATCAAAATTCATAGGTCATCATCCAAGAACCATCATTCACTAAGACTTTTCGGGCAATTCCATATAAGCAAACCTTGAAATAACAAAAAAATAAAAATATCACGTGTAAAACTTGAAATGCAACAAATCATGTAAAAATATTTCTTCTCGCATTTTTAGAAGCAAACTCAGTAATTAAACTTTCGTAATCAATATTTTCTAGAAAATCTTGCTCAATAGATATCAAAACTAAGTCATTCAATCGTTCTTGTAACATGGTTGATCGCAAATAAGATTTTAATAACTTCAATTTTGAAAAATTTCTTTCAGCAGATGCATCAGTGACAGGAATTGTCAATAATATTCTATAAGCAATATATGCATTCGGAAAGCAATCCAATCTTTTCAAATAAGTCAATATATCAAAAGCCGTCTTTATTTCTTTTGGTAAAATATTTCGCAAAACTTTTAGCTCTTGAAATAAATTTTCGCCATCAAGATTGCGAAAATTTACATGTTGTAAAACAATATCAAGATGATCACAACATGTTTTCAAATTAGCATCATCCAATGAGTTTAACTTGTCAGAAGAAAATAGAAATCCAAATTTTTTTCATATGAATTGAATTGATCAAACCTTCGTTCAAGTGATCCAATTGCTTGATCTACTATATAAAGAAAATAATTGGTTCTGAAAGAATCTTCAGATGATTGTGCATCATCTACAGTAGCATTTTCATCAAAATGTTTCCTCCTACGAATATAATTTAAGGTAGGAATACTATTTAAAAATATTATATTCAATAAAATTAGAAAATTATAATTAGTTAGTCACAATATTCTTAATTTTAATATCTTATGCAGAATAATAATTTTATATTTTAAATATTTAATTTTAAATAAATATACAACTATAACAAATTTATTTTTGGTGCCCCTACAATTTTTGAGGCCCTGTACGGTCGCTCATCTCGCACGCCCTCAGGGCAGCCTCTGCCTATAGCTTGTGTCGCTGACTCAGGCGAGCTTCTTTTTCTTTCTTTTTTAAAATTATTTATTTGAAATTTATTTGTACTTTTTAAAAAAAATTGGAAGTATAGTTACAATTTCTTCTTTATTTTTCTTTTATTTAAATAGAAGGGTATATTCATCATTTTATAATTTTTAATTGAAAAAATGGATGAAAGTCATAATTTGTGCAATGAAATGGAAAAATTAAGGTGAAAATGTCAAAAAAAAAAAAAAGTTGTGACATTTTGCACAATAATATTGAAAGATATGAACATTTGTGTTAATTACTCTTTCAATAATTTATTTGAACTCATTTGTAGTTTTTAAAAAAAGGTTGGGAGTATAAATACAATTTGTTCTTTAATTTATTTGTTTTATTTAAATGAGACGTATATTTGTTATTTTACCTTTTTTTTATTGAAAAATTGAGTAAAATTGACATTTTTTGCAATTAAATGTAAAAATATGGGTGAAAATGACAAAAAAGAAAGGTAGAGATATTTTGCACAATCATATTGAAAAGTATGAACGTTTTATGCTAATTACCATTTTTTTATTTTTTAATAAAAAAAAGCGAATTTTAAAATAAATAAAAAGGGTGTTGGCACTGTTGGGTTACTATAACACAGGGGAAGACCCCTTCCCGCCAAGCCCCAACTGTTTAGAGAGAGAAACACACACACACACACACACTTTCAATTCCTCGCTCTCAATTCCAAGTAACCATAGTTTTTGGCAGAAATTCATATGCAATTTCATCTCCTTCATCACACGAAAACATTTTTTCAGCCAAGACCTGCTGGAATTTCAATTCACAATTTCAAAAAAATTCTTTTTATTAACAAAAATCTAATGGAAGACACCTCAAAACTTCAAACCAATATACAAATCAACCCCATTCAACCCCACATGCCAAGAATGTCAGTTGAACTTTCTGCAGAAGAACTTCTCAAAGAACAGAAACTCCCTTTCCCATTCTTTAGGCCATTGTCTCAGAGAAAGGAGAATACATGGGTCATTTCTCTTTTTGTGATTCTTCACTTGATAGCCTTTGCCGCCACAATGATTATCAATGACTGTTGGAGCAACTCTCATGGACTGTGTGCGCTTAAACCCCTAGGAAGATTCTCCTTTCAGCCCCTCTCTGAGAATCCCCTGCTCGGTCCCTCAGCCTCTGCGTAAATCCTTTTCTGCTTTTTCTTGGATATGAAGTTTTAATTTCTTGAATCGATACATAAATTATGATTTTCTTGAATAAATCTACTTTGAGTTTCCCTAATCAACTTATTATTAATGGATTAATCCCGGTTTATATATCAACTTGTTATTAATTGCATTAACTTCATTCTTTTAAGTGGGTTAATTATGATGTTTTCTCTCTCCGTTAACGTGCATTTCATTTTAATTATTTTCATTTGGGATTTATGAAGAAACTGTGTGAATGCCATTATCTGTGTTTGGGCAAGGAAAACAAGTACAATTGTGTTTATATTTTTATTACACGAAAGGGAAGGATTATTTTGTCGATTTCATTATTTCTACGAGTTTCTCTAGGAAATTTGGGTATTTTCGTGTAAATCACTAAATCTAGAAGTTTTATCTATGAGGGTTTGTAGAAAGATATTTTCTAGTTCTCAAGAAAAATTTCATGGAAATTTTCGATGCCTTTTTTAGTAGATTTCTACGAGGAACAAGTTATTATCCATGAATTTTGAACATGGTGAAGTAGTTTCCAGAATATTACATCTTGTTTTTCATTGCGAACTTGAAAGGCCAGCTGAATTTAAATTGCTTATAGTGAATTCTGCTCCTATGATGCTAAGAATTTTGACATAGAACTGTTTCATTTGGAAATCACCAGGTTGTGGTTCACTCCTATGATTAATAGGATTATGATTGCTTGGCTAACAGAAGTAGTCTTAGATCTTAATGAAGCTTTCCGGTTAACATTTTGGTTCTGAATGCTAAAACTAGTTTTCATTTGGACGATGCTTTTGAACTTTTACCAATGTATCTGCAACTTTTCCTTCAAAAACTTCTTTGATTTTATATTCAAAAAGTGATTGGCGCCTCTCTCTTTGTATCCGAAGCAAATTTTTGCATAATCCCACCTTTTTCTTATATTTGTCCGATCTATTATAGTTGTAAAGCGGAAAAACTCTCCAGCTTATTTTGCTGCTTCTTCAAGGAAAAAGTACACGATTTAGTTACAAGAACTAGACGTGTTTCATTTATCTCATTGAGCTTAATAGTAAATACAATTGCTCAGCTAAATTTCTATTACAGAAATAGGACTAGGCTTGGAAGACCTAAATTCAGATGGATAAAAGTACTGATAGTTCTTTCTGCTACTGTAGGCTTGATGAAATGGGGGCTTTACGGCAGAGATATTTGGCAAAAGATCAGGAGTTTTTTGGTGTGTTTTCACGAGCCCATGCTTGCATGCTGGGGTTTTCCACCTTATAATCAAATCTCTCTTGTGTAATATTTGTTGGAATTCACCTAGAACAAGAGTTTGGACCGTGTAAAATTTCTGTCTTTATCTAATTATTGTTAAGAAAATTGGTAACTAGATTTTGAATTCCTTCTCATTAGACTCTTATCGTTCCTTTTCAATTTTTTTCAACTTTTTTTTCTGCGGCAGCAAGGATAGGGGTTATCTACATACTTTCAGCTCTTACCGGAAGTTTGGTAGCTGCTCTGTTTCTTCAAGATAGGCCATCAGTTGCTTCCTCTAGTACGTTGTTTGGATTGCTTGGTGCAATGCTATCTGGGCTTATCAGGAATTGGAAATTTTACTCCAAAAAGGTCCTCGATATTTCTATAGTAGTGCCCTCTCTTTGCTTTAGGCATCTTCACTCAGACTGATAACTCATCCTTCATTTGATTGCAGTTTGCTACTCTTGTAGCTTTTTGTGCAATCTTGATGCTAAATTTCATCCTTGGCCTGATGCCGTACGTCAACAATTTTTCAAACATAGGAGGATTCATCTCGGGTTTCCTTCTTGGTTTTATGCTCTTATTCAAGCCTCAACTGGGGAAAATGTATCAAAATAAATGCGGTTTATTTGAATATGATGTCAAGCATTCTGTCAAACTTAAGCAGAAGTTAGACAGACCAGTCTCGAGGAGTATTTCTCTTGTTATCTTCAGTCTTCTGTGAGTTTGTGTTCTTATTCTATTAGGCCCTGTTTGATTCCCATTTTAATTCTCATTCTCATTCTTCTACTCATTTTCAACCACACATTCTTCAACAAAATAATATTTTCTATCACATCAATAATTTTTCCTACTTTTTCAACCACACATTTTCCATCATATCACTATTTCAAAATTCATTTTTCCCAAATAATGCCTATCAAACACACTCTTATTAACAGTTTGGCCTCACATGAAAACTCAAATCGTGATGTCTCCTCATTATTCAGACTTGCAGGAGTTATTATGGCAGTAGTCCAAGGCATAAATATGAACAAATATTGTACCTGGTGCCAATATATTGACTGCGTTCCCTTCAAATGGTGGAACTGCAGTAGCAAAATGCCTCATTGTGAGGTATGGCAGAAATGAACGTACAACTCGAAAAAGAATAAATTAGAAATAATTAAAATGTTCCAAAAGCAATGAATTGGAATGGAGCTAATTCTACTTCTGTGTCATTGCAGACAATGGCAAACTCAGAGAATTTGACACTGACTTGCTCCGGCAATGGAAAATTCACTGTGTTCCCTTTCGTCAGCCTCTCACAAGCAAGGATTGAGGACCTCTGCAATCTGATATGTTCGTAAAAGATTGTAAGTTGCATTGGGACAAACACGAGTGCACACAAATGTAACCATTAAAGGATCATACAGTTGTTGCACGTTTGGTATACTAGATTAGACTGCATCGATAGGATTAAAGAAAGAGAAGTTGAGACTTTGTAAGTTCCACTTTGCAGTACCATGTAAAAAAAATTCATTTTCGTGTAATCGTTGTTCTTTCACGTCTTGCAATGAATAAATGTTGTCTATGGCATAGCATGCTTATTCTCTTTAGTCTACATTCAAATAATGGGCCTAAAGCTTGATGTACAAGTATATATGGTAAAAAATTTCTTGAAAGAACATATATATAGCTTGGTCTATACATAATATTTGATAAATAGATGAGACAAGTATTGTAATCATCGTTCTTAAGCTCCCTGTTTTATAGCTTGGTCTATACATAATATTTGAGACAAGAAAGCTGTTTAGTTCACGAGGAATCCAAGAGAAACTCGATTTCTATTGTAATCATTGTTCTTAAGCTCACTGTTTTAGAACTTTAAACATATTCATTGGAATTATCCTGACCCGAGAACATTCCTCGGTGCATGTTTGACACAAATTATGACAAGAGTTTAGCCTATTTTTCTTTCTTAAACACGTCTTAATGTAAAGTTCATTACCCAACATTGCATGTGATTGATGAAAAAGATTTTATTTTTATGCTACTACCCAAATCACTGTATCCATGGTCGTCATTTTGTTCTATGCAACTCACTGGAAAACAATCAACATGCTAACCTAGCTGGGAAAAAATAACGTAAATAATTGGATAAAAGCCCTTTGTAATAATTATCTACTCTTCTCAGCCGATTTTGTTGAAGGTAGCGTTCCAAACACCTTGTCCCAGAGTGATGAAGTTATACCAAATCCTTTATTCTGGATGCGGAAATGATGATTCAAATGGTATTTCTGCGAAACAAAATAGTCAGATATCTCCAAAATGATCATTTACTTTTTAAAGACAAATCCACACTTCTTCCAAGTCAGCTATTAAATATATAATATTGAATTAAATTGACTAAAGTTGTCCGATATCTGTATTTTTGGTTGTAATCCAGTGGGAGAAATGACTGCATACTAACTACATGAATGAGAGTCTGTAACTATTTAGGCTGGCAGCTTTCAGGTTAAGCTGTTGATACAAGCCATAACTTGAATATGCTAATTATTACCTCCAGACTTTTAGGCACGACACTGGTTGGCTGCCCGTGATGCAAATAGTAATGGGTAACATCGTACATTACATAACCCAGTAGAGCACCTCCAAACACAGCAGGAGTGATAGAAGGGGTAGACGTGAATTTTACCAAGCTCCAGAACTGCAATTTGCATTATAGAAAAGAGTTTAAGCAAAAAGAAGTATAAAAACAAATTACTTTTGTTTGAGGGATAGATCATACATTCATACTGGTACACAAATAATAGCAGTTGCAGCGGGAGGGAAAACAAGGCGTAGGCCATCCATTGGGTGCTTATGATGACAACCGTGAAGAAGATAATGAATGGTGTTTCCCCTAACAAATCACTTAAAATTATTCAGAAACATAGCTGAAAAAAAAAAAAAAAAAAAAAGTCCACACACACACTGATAGAAGAGAGAAACCGAGAGAAACAGAGAAAGTAAAGCTTACCAATAGCTCTTCGTCTTGATGTGGAAAAGGAAGCGATGCAAAGTGTATTCTAGCAAAGTCCACACAAAAATTCCAAATGCCATCGTCAATGCCACCTGCAGAATGGTATGGCCCATCCGAATGGACATCAAAACGAACCAGCTGACAACTGGGAGCAAAATGAGGGGGATTACATACCACTCTGTGCGCGTCAGAAACTGTTTGAAGAGGAGGAAACGATTCAGTAACTTGCGACATTGCCACAAGTATGTTGAGGAAAAAAAAATCTGTCAACTATTCATCAGTTAATGAAATGATGGTATTGTTTAAAGGATACCTCCCAAAAGTCACTTTCAAACAATCGGGGGCCTTCTTTGCTAGCGATTGGCTGATGAACCCATTCCTGATAAGCTTCACCAAGATGGCCAACCTGTAAAATTTCCGTATGAATTACAGGTTGGAAAATGAGAGTGACAGAAAGGAACATACAAGAACAAGATGTCAAGCAAGATAGTGGACTGCAAAAGAAAAGACATTTACAAAAAATGATTAAATTTTTGTGTTTCCCATTAAAAAAGTGAATTAAAAGCCAATATTCAAAGGTTGGCAAGATCAAATACAAAAAAGGTGCTATATATCAAGAAGCGTGGCTCCATGCAAAGAATTTGCATGAACAAGATCCATTTAATGTAGAACTTGATGAAATTGCTTCAACAGCCTGGAAGACAAGAGGCTTATTAAGGTCCACGGTAAAGCCATGTGCAACCATCCCGGTTCCTAAAAATGTAACTACTGCAGAGGAAGAGAGAATTCGAAGAGTTGGGCAGGTAAAAACCTAAATGTCATACTAGGCTTAGTCAGAAAAGAGAAACGGACAGACACAAAGCCATAGACATTAGATCCATGAACTTCATTATTTTTGTTTCTAAACTTGTTTCTCATGAACGAATATGCTCATCAATTTTATATTCTTAATCCTGAAATTGTACATATGCATCCTGTCTGGTAAAGTGTCGAATTTGCAACCATTTATTCAATACCAATCCAGTTGTCCGCAGTAAAAGATTCCCACTACATAATTGAAGATAGTGGATTGTGTGAAAATGCACTCAACTACATGTGACCAAGAAATGAATTTGCAGTTAGGAATATGTAACACCATATATCCTACTTGTTATAAGTATGGGCTTACACATATCTCCACATTGGTATGATATTGTCCACTCTGGACCTAGGTCCTCATGGCTTTGCTTTTGAACTTACCCAAAAGACCTCATACCAATGGAGATATATTTCCACACTTATAAACCCATGATCCTCCCAATTTTTATCTGATGTGGGACTTTGATCGCATACCCAACAATCCTCCCCTCGAACAAAGGACCAACGAATCTCACCTCAAATGATCATCTATCCGTCCATCTTCCTCACTAAGAGTTTGCTCTATTCAGATCAACTACTCTCCACCGCGTTCGGGCACACGCTTTACGTGAAGCATTCGGAGCACACCACCTGTCCAATAGAGCTCATCAATGGATCCCATTGCGAGCTAACCAAGACACCACCTTCTTTCGACATTTCAAGGATTCATCCACATGGTCAATTTTGGAGCTTGGCTCTGATACCACTGTTAGGAATATGTAACACCACATATCCCACTTGTTATAAGTATGGGCTCACACATATCTCCACATTAGTATGATATTGTCCACTTTGAGTTTAGGCCCTCATGACTTTGCTTTTGGACTTACCCAAAATGTCTCATACCAATGGAGATATATTTCCACGCTTATAAACTCATGATCCTTCCCATTTTTATTCGATGTGGGACTTTGGTCGTATATCCAACAATATCGTAAGGGGGGAAAGGCCCACAGGAAGTTGTCGAAAGTTTAATGCAAGCGCACTCACTCACTGATTTAGACAACATAAGAATCCTTTCAATTTATTTTTGCAAACCACTTGGGCGAACATATTTAAAAAAGATATATATATTCTAAAATGGGTACACTATTTACATCCACTTTTAAAAAGATAATTATTTTATATTTTATGTAAATTTACCTAAATAGACATATATAAAATTAGCTAAAAATATATTGTTCTGTTATAAAAGAAAGAAAAAGTAGAAGAGAGAATTAAGTCAATAGACTTGTGTGTATTTTATTAATGACCAAAGCCCTATATTTATAGGTAAGAATCAGGGAACAATGGTAATAATTTTTAGGGCTGCAGGGGTATAATTGTCATTCACTACAAACCCTAATAAATTTTCCTTTTACAACACTCCCCCTTGAATGACACATTAGAAAATATCTGCTTCGTTAAAACCTTGTTTGATAAAAATCTAATAGAACAAAAATATCAAACGAAGGAAAAAGAGTACAGTTATTTTGGAGTATTAAAAATAAATGCTGCTTCATTAAAATCTTGCTAGGAAAATCCAGTGGGATAAAACCTATGCGAAGGAAAAAGAGTACAGCTACTCCCCCTGAAATTGATTACTAAAAATCATTGAGTCGACGCATTCCAATCCCATGGACTAACTTCTTGAATGTAGATGTTGGCAGTACTTTTGTGAATAAATTGGTCAAATAGTCACTTGAGCAAATTTGTTGAACATCGATGTCGTCATTCTTTTGAAGCTCGTGTGTATGAAAGAATTTTGGAGAAATATGTTTCGTCCTGTCGCTTTTGATATAGCCTCCTTTGAGTTGTGCAATACAAGCTGCATTGTCTTCATACAAAATTGTTGGACTATCTTTTGTTGAAATTAACCCGCATGATGCTTGGATATGATGGGTCATGTTCCTCAATCATACACATTTTCGCCCTACTTCATGGATTGCAATAATTTCAGAATGATTTGAGGATGTTGTTGTCAAGGATTGCTTCACAGATCTTCATGATATAGCTGTTCCTCCACGTGTAAACACATATCCTGTTTGTGATTTAATTTTATGTGGGTCAGATAAATAACCTGCATTTGCATATCCCACTAAAGTAGATCCCGACTTTTGGGAGTAAAATAATCTCAAATTAATCGTACCATTTAGGTAACGAAAAATCTATTTAACACAATTCCAATGTCTTTGACTTGGTGTAGAGCTATATCTTGCAAGGAGATTTACAGAAAAAGCTATGTCGGATCGAGTGCAATTTGCAAGATATGTTAATACTCCAATTGCACTAAGATATGGTACTTCAGGACCAAGAACTTTTTTTTTCATCTTCAAGTGAACGAAATGGGTCCTTTTTCACATCAAGTGATCGAACAATCATATGTGATGCCAATTGATGTGCATTATCCATATAAAACCGTTTTAAAACTTTTTCTGTATATGTAGATTGATGAACAAATAATCCTTCTGAGAAGTATTCAATTTTCAACCCGAGACAATTTTTTTTTCTTAAATCATTCATCTCAAATTCATTTTTTAAATAATTACCAGTTTTGTTGAGCTTTTCAGGAGTTCCAATTAAGTTTAGATCATTAACATAAACTGCGACAATTGCAAATTCAATATTTGTTTTCTTTATGAAAACACATGGGCAGACATCGTCATTCTTATATCCCTCATTCAACAAATATTCGTTAAGGTGATTATACTACATGCGTCCAGATTGTTTCAATCCATATAATGATCTTTGCAATTTAATTTGAAACATGATTCTTGGACATGCATCATTTGAGTTATGCTTCAGGCATATTAAATATTTTAGAGATAACATTAATAGTCATGTCAGATGAGTTGACTATCACGTATTTCAAATTTCATATATTGTCAAGATAACATAACATAGATTTGTGATTTCATCAACGACGATCTTTGCGAAATTCACTATGTTAAGAGTCGTACATTACATATTATGACTTCATTTTTCTCATTTTCTTTTCGCATAAGTATATATCTTTAGATTATTGGACTACAGGTCCAAAAACATCATGTTTCTCAAGTAAAATCAATTTAGGGTTGCGACCATTTTATTTGGCCAAACATTACTTCGATCGATATATTTTGACGCATTTATTTTGATTCCTCGCGATTCATATATGATGCAACACATCATGTACAAAATTGTTGTCGACAACTTTTCGTTTTTCGATTCTATTTCTTACTCCATAACGACATAACTTATTGAGATATCTCAAATTCAATATATCAGGTACCTGAACCTCTTCAGGAGTTTTATAATTTGTTATGTTTTAATACTCATTAAAAGTATATGCCTCTTTAATGAAACCATCTTTACTAATTGCTCCATTTTTGTTCAAAATTTTTTGTATTAGAATCGAACACATCGCACTTCAGGCGTGCCATAGATATATCAAAATTTTCCTCTTAGGACATCAATTCGTATTGGAGCACTTTGATCTTTTTGATCAGTAAATGCATCTAAATAAATTATCTTTCGAACTTCTAGTTCAAGTGATCTTTTGCGAGAATTTAGATAATGATGCAGTTATATATTATTTTCAACTTCTTAATTCCCCCCTAATGCTGAGGGAATTGTTCAGTCAATTTGACAATAATTTTTTTCAGCATTATAAAATATCACCTATTTGGGATAAGGGTTCAAACTATGCATTTATTCTCAATATTCTTTATTTTTATCTCAGTGCAATATGGTGGGTTGATTTTGCATATACTGCACTATCAAAATAATTAGATGAAAAATTAGGCTCTGACCATAAGCCAATTGTAATAAGGAGAACTATGATATTGACAATGATGCGTAATAGAATTATCCAAACAAAAAGGGAAAACACATTGTTCTTAATTAAATTAATTGGAGGCATTTAACAAACAATAGTGTTAAATCACTTATCGAAATCTCAACTAACACGTATTCAAATATTGAGATTTATACCCACTAGCATTAATAAGACACGGTCTTGATTATATAATTTGAAAATTATGCTTATAACTTGAGCAATAATTTCGCAAACTCCAGGTTGCGAACACCATGCAATCATCTAATATTTGTATCAAATCTATTAGATACAAATAATATTTAGATGGTCAACGTGGTGGGTGACGGGGCCCCATATATCACCCTAATTAATTTTTAAAAATGTAGTGAATTGAATCCTATTTTAACTAGTGGCGTTTAATGATCAAATGATATATATGAATTCATTGGATTGAAGAATCTTCTGGTTCTTCATTGAATATCCATTTGAATTTTAAATTTCGCATCATTATTGGTCCAGCGATGGTTCAACTAGTCATGCCAATCAAATTGAACTTCTGGTTCAATAAAATGTATATTTCAATTATTTAATTTCTAAGAATATAAATAAACATTATATAGTCATATATCATTCAAGTAGTCAAACTAATCAATGTTCTTGTGACATTAGTTATATGTTTTCCTTAGAGATAAATACGAATTCAAAATGATATATTCTTCGAAAATGTGATACTTCGAGAACACATTATTTTTAATTATAAATTTTTCAAGAGCAATAAATCAATATTCTTCCGGAATATTGGGATCGTAGTATCATGCTTTTCAAGGACAACAACATATTATTATTTGAAATAATAAATTGGATAAAAATTTACTCGTCGAGAGTAAAAATAGAATTTTTTTTTTAATTATGCTATTTGAGAGCAAATAAAATATAACTAGAATATCAATATATAAATCCTAATGTCGAAGAATGGATACGTAAGAAATTGAGTAATTTAATTTGTGATTTCACATAGAAATCAATTAATATTCTTCTGGAATATTGAAATTGTAATATCATGCTCTTCTGGACCAAATAATATCAGTATAATATTGTGCTAATTCATGAGCAACAAAATATTTGTAATAGACAGATCTATAAATAACATTTTTCTGGACTATTGAATCGGAGTGTTTTGCTCTTCAGGAGCAATAACGTATTATTGTTTGAAATAATAAATTGTATAAGAATTTACTCTTCGGAAGTAAAGACATAATTTTTAATTATCATCTTCGAGAGCAACTAAAATATTATTAAAACATAAATAATAATGTGCTACTTCAGGAGCAACGGATTATTATTTAGAAAATATTAACTCTTTAGGAGTCGTGTATTATTTGTAGAGATGGACTTTTTCAGAAGCAACAACATTATATTCATTTATGATATCGATCTAGAAAATTTCTCAAATCATGAAATAAACTAGATCTCATAGAATTCGCTATTCTAGCACAAGTAATATTATCCTAGAATATTAACATCATATGAAATTTAATATACATAAATTTTGGATTCTTCAAGAATGACAAAATATTCTTTTATGGACATTAAAAAGTATAGATATGCGTTTTATTTGGATAACATAATAATATGAATAGAACATAAAGTCTACTAGCCACATAGATATGGAGAAAAAAAAATTAAACCTGGTATGTGGCATGACACGTGAAACGAATGATGACGTTGATTTATCACAGACGATGACTTTGATTTCTTCCCATCAATTTATCAATGATTATCGGTGCATAGCCATGGAATTGACCTTCCATTGATTTAAGCTGCTGCCTCTGGTTGTTGAGGACAAATCTATACTAGATAACCATTTTTTTTTTAAAGTCAATATTAACATAAATTACGTGTTTTCCTTCAGGGATAAACACTAATTTAAAATAATAGTATTTTATTATTGCTTTTTCAAGAGCAATATGTTAATATTCTTCTAGAATATTTGAAATTATAATTTATACTCTTCAGGAGCAAGTAATATTCTTCAAAAATATTAATTATAATATTGCGTTACTTCAAGAACAACAACATGATAGAATATTAATTTAAAATTTGAAATAGAACATCACAAATATTTAATTAAGAATATTAATTACCATACAAACAAAAAATGATGTAAAAATTATTTACCAAATAGATAGGATATGAATTTATATTTAAAATTTAATTACCAAACATGTATTAGGAAATAAAATCTTCATATATAGAAATTAACAAAATTGACAAAATTTTATTGGCTAAATCTTTTACCAACATGTATTAATAAAAAAATGTCAAAAGTGCAAATGAATTTCATAAAGAAAATATTATTATTGCTATTATTTAATAGCATTAGCACGTGAATTGACTAATATTAAGAGAACATGAATTAATTGCAGTCAAGAACATGAAATAGCTTTTTAATTTAATTTTTATGTCTTATCGAAGAATGAAATTATTCTGAATGAACACATGGATGGAGAGAGTATTACCCAAAACATGTAAATTTAATTTTTATGTCTTATTGATGGCAAGGGGTTCGAGAGCATTAAACTTGTTTGATATGCTTTCACGAATTTTATACATCATGAATTTCCAAATCTAACTGTATGCTAGGCTGCCAACCAATGTAAGAATGCAAAAGTCTCATTTGTGAGCAGAAGGAGAAATATTAAACATGGTCATAAAAAAAGATCATCTATTTCGAAAGATAATGAGATTATTAACAAACGAACCTGCATCAATATAAAAGGTAAAGCCACACCACCACTAGGAGCATTTCCCGAGCCATATAGTTGCTCATTATGCTGGACAAGTTTTTGAAGACATATGCACTTCATTAGATTTTAAAAATTAAGCGTTCGTGCTAATAACGTGTTATAAAAGAGAGAAAATTAAGTCAATAGACTTGTGTGTATTTTATTAATGACCAAAAGCTTATATTTATAGGTAAGAATCAGGGATACAATGGTAATAATTTCTAGGGCTGCAGGGGTATAATTGTCATTCACTACAAACCCTAATAAATTTTCCTTTTACAACATGTTCTAAATTCATCCATTAATGTTTATTTTCATAAATTCTTTTAAACCATTTTATATTCTTTTAGATTTGTGTTTAACTAAAATTCAAATAATCATAAAATATCATCTTTAACTAGAATCATAAAACCCTAATCATAAAATACCCTCTTCAATGGAAATTTAAAAATAAAAAATAAAAAATCAACACATTATTAGAATTATAATTCTCTCATGTTTTACGCATTTTTCAAATATTGATTTGATAGATGAAAATATATGAGAAATTTTATAATAAGTTTCAATACCTGTCCAAATATTCTTACATTATAAAATGAAACAAACTTAAAATTATCAACCGAAATACAAACAACCAAAATCATTGTGGGTTGGGTTGGTTGATTTATGATTCCATCCACAATTTTTATAATAAGTTTCAATACCTGTCCAAATATTCTTACATTATTGGAAGGCATCGATAGGGTTCTTGATTACCTAAAGAAACAAAAAAATCTTGGGCTACAATATACGAAGTTTTCTAAAATCTTGGACTGTAAGCAAAAATCGTTAAATCGAAAAATCAAATCGAAACCACATTTTGGAAACCGTCGTTTTGGTGTCACGTGGACCCGTCAACGAAATAATTTTGAACCAAATCAAACCGGTCTAATACGGTTTGATTTAGGTTTGAGAAATTTTATTGCGGTTTAAAACCAATTCGGACCGGCGAAAAAATATATAAAAATTAAAAAATTAAAAAAAATGAAAATTTCTAAATTGTAACTTGCAAGACTTTTGTGTTGGACTTTTATTTATTTTTAAATGAGACTCGTATATTTCATAAGCTCTTAAATTGAAAGTTTGAAACGATTTATCAAGCAATCCCACGTTGTATTCCATATAAATTACTATCACCAAACAATCATCAACTTATAAAAACTGCATAGTACTCCGATGATTAAACAAACTTCAATCAAAATCAAAATCGTACATTGAATTGGACATCCTTTAAAAATTATTGCAACTTCGGGTTCTGTCAATTATAATTTGTAGAAATTTAGATGAAAAGTTTTGATCGGATCAACAACTATGTAATTAAAGTGAAAACAAAATAAAAATTTGGGATCTTAGAAATGAAATTATATATTGTAAATAAATTTATTTAGGTATAGATTTACCAAATATTCTAATTTGGTTTTGAGAATCAGTTAATCAAAGAATTATAAGAAGATGGAAGAAAATAATAAAAGAGGAAAAAGAAAGTGTTGGAGTGTAAAATGAAGAAGGAATTCTGTTATTTTTTATAAAAGTGATTGGAAATTGAATAATATATTTTATCAAAAAAATTAAAAAAATTCTATGAGAACCGTCCGGTTCCCCGCGGCCATACTAAAATCGGGAACTGGACCGAAATCGGTTGGTTCTTAATAATTTGTCACAAAATAAAATTATTTTTTAGAAGATCTGAAACAAAATCGACCAGTTCTAAATAGTTCCGGTCTGATTCCATCGGTTTTGGAAAAAAATGTTCACTCCTAAATTAATGGCATAAAAGTAAATAGGCAAAAAAATATACGACGAAATTCGCGATTTAAAATCGAATGACAGGCAAAAAAAATATACGACGAAATCGACGGTTTAAAATTGGACCAAAACGTTAGGTTTAGGTTTGAATTTTTTTCAAACCGTTCAAAATGGTTTGAGTTTTTCTCAAATCAGTGTAAACGATTTGGTTTGAAAATCTTTCAAAAATCGATAAAATCAGACCGCTTACACCCTAGATATACTGACAATAATTGGATATTGATTGCGGGAGAAAATAAATCCACTTCAGGTTGGATATTTACCGTTGGAGGTGGTGCAGTTTCTTGGAAGTCTAAGAAACAAACATGCATTACTCACTCAACAATGGAGTCGGAATTTGTAGCATTGGCTGAAATTGGAAAAAGAAGTTGAGTGGCTAAGAGATCTATTATATAAAATACCTTTAGATATGAAGGATATTTCTTCAATGAATTTCTAGACATATTGAAAAGTCTAGACATATGAGTTTAAGACACAAGTATGTAATGAAATTAATCAAGCTTGGAATAATTTCTCTTATACATGTTAAATCTAGTGAGAATTTAGCTGATCCGTTTACTAAACCTCTCATGAGATAATTAGTAAGATCAACATCAAGTAGGATGTGATTGAAACTCCTCAAATAGATCCTCCAATGATAGCAACCCTACAAAAAGTATATTCAGGTTCAAAGGGTAATAACAAATCATTTGATAAGTGGATAAATTTCAACACTATTAAATCATTAAACACTATCTTTGGTAAATAGTGTTGGTTGTTACTGTTGGAGAGATGAGTTAATTTATAAAACTCTTAATGAAATTCAGCACACAGTACAAGTATCTTGAAAAATAACAAAGACACTGGAATAACTTCACCTATGTGAACTTCGAGGTGGTGCTGCCTCATTAAAGAGATAGATTTTTCTCTCTTTAAAAGTTCAAAGAGAAATGATAAGTGTAAGACCATATTAGCACTAAGCGAATTATGGAAGTTTTGAAAATTTAACACTTGTATGTGTGATTTCATCGTTATTTTTACAAGGAATAACTGGTACAAAACTCTCTAGCTACCTAGATTTTCGATAATACCCTATCAGATTTACACTAATGTGAGATTCAAATTGAAAAATATCTAATTTTTATGCATGAGTGTTGATATTTGATTATGTAATTAACGTTGATTTTGAACAAGTGAAGGATTGTTGGAATCTTGTTGTTCAAAATCTATAGATAGAAGATGAATGAATTGATAAATTAAAAGACAGAAAAGAATATTTAGGCCATAAAAATGGCCTATGCGACTGCATAAACATTTAGAGTTTGCGGTCGCATATGGGTCTGCAGAAAATTAGATGAGGCCAATGCTATAACTATGCAATCGCATATTTATAGTCTATGCGGTCGCATAGTATAATTAATATGATCGTTATGGCCATTTTTTTTTTTTTTAATTTTCATAAGTAAGAGTGTAAATATGGCCCATTTCAATAATAAGAAAATAAGTTTCAACTTTTAAAAGTCAGATTTTTATTAAATTTTATTTATAAATTAATTAATTAAATATATTAAGGTCACAAATTTATATAATTTGGTCACAGATTCATAATTTAGTTAGTCACAAATCAAAAAATTTAAATGTCAAAATTATTTTACGATCACAATTCAAAAAATTTATAGGTCACAATTTGTTCATCGGTCACAGATTCATAATTTAATTAGTCACATATTATTTTTTCGATCACAAATCAAAATTTTTAAATGTCACATTTTTTAACGGCCACAATTCAAAAATTTTCAAGGTCACAATTTTTTTTTGTCACAAGTGAAAAATTTATAAGTCACAATTTATAGTCACAATTCATAATCGGTCACAAATTAACGATTTTTTAGGTCATGTGTTATTTTTTAGTCACGGTTCATATTTTTCATTAGTCACATATTGTTTACTGATCACAGATTAGGTCACACATTATTTTTTAGTCACAGTTCATATTTTTCATTAGTCATATATTGTTTGGTCACAGAATAACCAATTTAATGGTCACAACAAATCAGGTCTCCATCTCAAAAACGGCAACAAAACACCCCACCACCGACTGCACAACCACCACCACACCCAACCTCCACCCCACCACCTGTACCACCACCGCACAGCAACAAACACACCATCACCGACTGCACAACCACCACCATACCTAACCTCCACCCCCACCACCACACCGCAACTTACCACTACATTGAAATCGTCAGTCCAACACCAACACCACAAACGCCACTGCCAGCCATCTCCACAAACACCACTTCGCGTGCACCGGTCATAGATCTGCTTCGCAAATACAACTTCTGCAAGCGCTAGGAATGTAGAGAGAGAAAGAGAGAGGAGAAAACATGGCCATGTCCACCATCGCAGTCGGCGCACACACACCCAACCACCACACCACCATCGCAGCCACCGAATGGACTGCAACACAGCCACACACACCATCATCGTCGCACCCATAGTCACGCACCATCGTCGCGCCACCGCAGTCGCACCATCTCCAACGCTGCACACACAAATCTGCCACCACATCCTCCCAGAAAACCACCAAATCCATCCAGAAAATTGTCAGACCCACCCTCAACTCCATTGCTCAGAGCTGGTTTTGCTCCCCCAACATCGCGCCTCAACTCCACCGACACTGTGACTTGGGGGAAACGACAGAACTACACATCCCTTGAGATGAAGGACGATTGTTGTATTGTCGGGGATAATAGTGTAGAGAGAGAGTGTGAAGGGAGGCGGTGGGTGGGTTTGCGTAGAGAAAGAATGGAAATTAGGGTTTGTGTGTGTATTGAGGTATATATATTTAATAAAATAAAACATCCGATTTTTGTACAAGTAAACCTTCCATCTTATTTTTGAAATTGGATCTTAAAAGGTAGGGTAATGTGTAATTTTCACTTTTTTTTTTTTTTTTTTACCATTTTTGGTTTAAATTTGGTGGCCTTTTAATCCAAATTTGGCATCACTTCATGAGAACTAATCAATACCTATAAATAGGTGATCAAATTTCATGGCAATTACATTGAAAATCATATGAAAAATTCATTCTTTGTTAATCCAAAATTATATAGAAATTTGTCTCTTTACATAATCAACATTTTCTTTTTCACTTGTTCAATTGAAGTTCACTTTTGCTTTTGGTGTTTTTTTTTCGGCTTGATTATATCCTACAAACTACGTGTCAAAATTTAATCCTTAAAAGTATTGTAGATTAGGCAAATATTGTTTGAGGATAGCGATACATTCTTTGTATTCAAACCTTGCCGGATTTCATTATCTTATTCTTCTATTTTTATCCATTGCTTTAATATTTTCGCTAACAAATGGCATGGCGAACTCATTTATTATAACAAATTATCCAAAATTCTATTAAAATGACATCTAACTGCGTGCAAGGTTCAATTTTGTTCGATTGAACCATCTAACCAAATGAGTTGCAATGGCAGGCAAAAATATCTTTTGGGGGCGGAAATGTACGGTAAGGGTGGTAAGTTTTATTTTTTTCTTTTAAAGTCATCAATCTATTTTCCAACAGAAGATATGTTGAATAATAATATATGCACATATTATCAGTAATATTTTTAAGAATATATATGCATGTATAATCGGTGTAAAATTCTCAACACTTTTTTTTTTTGTATACCCAGATTTTTCAACTTACGCTATACTATATTTTGGATCACCAGCTACCGGCCCCTCAGTAACTGACGGAAGTAAACCGCGAATTATGTCTAAGTTGACCAGGGTCCGTGCACCCTTTATTAAAAGTAGTGAAATAAATACATTATTATACGTCTGAGTAATAACAGAGTTAAAGCTCCTAATAAGTTTTTAAAATTTTTCATTTTTGAAATGGATTAGGGAAACTGTTTGTAAAAAAAAAAAAAAAAAAAATCCTGACAGGTTTGCTGCTATGAGTCCTAGAAGAGGATCAAATTAGTTCAGGTAAATTACAACGTTACTTGCGGTAAAATTTCCTTACGCTGCGGATGTTTTCTTTTTAATGATTGTATCTATCAGTATGCTAAGTTTTGATTTTAGGTGAACTTTATGTGCTCCTTCGTGAAGTTAATAAGCTGCCATACAGGAATTATATACTACCATAAGAAATGCATTTAGAAATGACAAGAAGAAAGAAAATGCTACTCAACAATGTTTTTTTTTACAGAAGATCTTCGAATTTGATTACAAGACATTTCAACACATGTAGTTCAACGTGATAGCTTCGCTAATATACGAAGGAAAATTCTAACTACCGAATTCAAGTGGAGCTAGTTTGTCCCCTACATCGTTTGATCGTCCTTTGCAGCAATTTCATCGGTGCAACAGTTGGAGCTTGAGCTTTCACTTGTGGAATTGTAGTTGTCCTTAGAACTCTCTTCAAGAACCGAAAACTCTCGTCCTCCTCTGCTGTTCTAGTTCTGATGCCACTTCTTTCATGCTTGGTCTGTTTCGCGCCTTAAGCTTTAGACATCTCTTGGCAAGCTTGGCAACTGCAAGAATATCCTCTTTATGGCCTTCATTTGTCACTAGCTTCTCCAGAATCCCATACAAACGGTTCTCTTTCAGGGCATATCGGAAGCAAAGTGCTAGAATTTCATTGCTGTTTTGGGAAGCGGTGGCTTTAAGTCCTGTTAGGAGTTCAGCGAGAACTACCCCGAATGCATAAACATCGCTCTTGTCATTTAGTTGCCCTGATCGGAGGTATTCGGGATCTAAGTAACCGAATGTGCCCCCTACGTGTGTTGTTAAGTGAGTCTTATCAATGGATACTGACCTCGATAGTCCAAAGTCAGAAACTACTGCCCTATAATTCTCATCCAACAATATGTTGTTCGACTTAATGTCTCTGTGGAAAATGGCTGTTGAAGCACATGAATGCAAGTAAGCAAGAGCTCCTGCAATTTCTGCAGCGATACGTAGACGGTTCTCCCAAGATATTGTCGAGATGTTAGGCTCATCATGAAGATGGTGAGAGAGGGTGCCATTGGGCACATATTCATATACTAACAATGGAACTTCAGCCTCCAAACAGCAACCTAACAATTTCACTATGTGTCTATGGTTTATATGGGAAAGAATAAAAACTTCATTTATGAATTGACCTACTTGACCCTCATCAATTATATTGGACCTTTTCACAGCCACTATGCTCCCATCTGACAGCATCCCTTTGTAGACAGTACCATGCCCTCCTTTGCCAATAATACGACTTCTGTTGAATTTGTCTGTTGCCTTCTCCAACTCTTCGATCAAGAAGAGCTTTGTTTCAGGAAACGCATTTGCTGTACTCAGAGAGATCTGTTGTTGAAGGAGTAAACCACCATTTCTCTTGAAGAGCTTCTGCTTTATTTTCCTTTCATTCATTTTCTTAATTTTACGGAAGAGCAAGAGACTAATAGCTGCCAGAATTAGAAGGCCAGCAGCAAGGCCAACTCCTGTTTGTGTGACTGGCATTAGCAGAATTCTAGAATGAATTAAGACGAAGAGTGGAAAAGGATATACCTAAGGGAACGATCAATGCCAATATATGTCCTCGACTACGTTGGCAATAGTAGCTTCCTGGTGTGTTCATGCAGCGGCCTCTCTCTTGGCAGTCATTGTGTTTGGGGTCTATACACTCATTAATATCTGCAAAATTGAAAATAAACGAGTATGTTGTCATGAGACAGAGAAGTGATTTCTATTTACCTGTGACATATGATTTATGCTTTTCGAGCTTGCTCCCATTAATGTCTACCTATTCACCATTTTTATGATCCATTCTAATGGTATTAAAACAATCTAAGTCAAATTTACGGTAAAGCTTGGGCTTATGGATTGACTTCTAAGAAGTTTCTTTCTTTGCTACAGCTGACGAAAATCGTTGAGAGTACTAAAGTCGGAGAAGGGACAAAGAAATATTACCTTCGCATCCCTTGGGGAGGTAAGGATTTCCTTGGTAACCTTGATTGCATATGCATCTGTATCCCCCACCTCCATCATTGTCATAGCAATTGCTATTCGGGCCGCAGCGATAGTCATTTGTTTTCTTGGCATTGCTGCAAGTGGCGTTTCCAACTCTCCAGTTAAAGACTACAGGGACAAAATACCTTTTGTTACAAGCGGATAAATTCTGGTAATGGTCAATTTGCACATCCGTGGCTGCAAAAAAGAAAAGGCCACATGGATCCGATGGCCAGGAATCTTTCAGGGTATCTATTCTATTAACCCACAAAGTAAAAATTGAGAAATCTTTTGGTAAACTTGAGTGGCAGCAACGGAAGCCCGAGCAAGATGAAGTGGATCTGACTACGTCAGCACGGTTGCAGAGAGATCCACATCCTGTGAGGAACTCTTTAGTTGTATTATGAACAACATAGGCATACAAATCACATCCCACTACAACGAACTTATTTTCCGTGTGGGACAAACTGAAACGTCTAAAATCAAATTCAGGAGTAGGCTGTACTCTCAAACTTTCTCCAGATAATCTATTGAAAGTCATATTTAGAACTGGGAAATTGGAGACCCGTACATGGTGATGTGATATGGAGATGTGCTGTAACTTCATTTTGAAGTCAACTAGAGAGGCTGAACCATCATCGCATATGACTTCAAATTGCCGATCAAGGTAGCAACCCTTGTTTATGCCGAATGGATAAGGAATTTGTGTGTCTCCACATTTTTCTTGGCAGCCATCCAGTGCCAAGGAGGCTGCAGCTGTTTCTTGCAATTGGAAGAGTATTGATACTATTACTATTACTAGACGAAGCATTAGCAGCAGTCTTCTCTCAGGTATATAATATGTAATGAATGATGAATCTTACTATAAATACTGGTGCAGTGCAAAAGACTAATGGGAATTGGGGGCTATATTATTTTGGAGGAAATTATGCCAGGTATCACTTTTTTTTTTTTATAATTACAAAACTGTCACCTTTTAAAAGTCATTTCAAAAATATCACTTTTGGACATTTTTGTCCTTCTGAAAATTTTCAATACTTTACAGGTCCTGTACTTTAGTCAGACATGAGATGATGAAAAATTGTACTTACACTGTGTAAAATGTCAGGATGAATTGACTGATGAGATAGTTCGTCGCAGTAATTCTCGACAGATGGATGAATCCTATTTTTGCGTATGCTAATGTAGAGTTATATTCAATTTTTTTTTGGTAAGACTGCCACGACTTTCATGAATCATTTTCCATAAGTTTCGGATCGCATGCAATTCAAATGTATTATTGTCAAAGTTGTTAATGTAGAGCCTTGTTTGGCCGTAATTAAAATTATAATTCATTTTTCTCGATTTTCTTATCAACAATACATTTTTCAATAAAATATTATTACACATAAATTTAAAATCTTTCATTCTTTTTTAACCACAAATTTTTCAAAAAATTAATATCCCAAAATACATTTTTCCAAATTCTCATTATAATGAGGTCAAACAAGGACTAAAGAAACAGAAGAAACAAAAAAAAAAAAAAAAAAAATTCAATTTTACGACAACCTTGACATGCTATTTTTCTTCAATGAAAATTGGCGGAACGTTTTAAAAAATTGAAAAAAATAGTTTGATATTATTATTCGTTAAAGAGTAACAATACGTGACTAATATTTTAAAATAAATATAAATTAAAATTAGTTGTAACGAATCATATTTTATATTGTTTAGTTCAATACACTAAATTTATTTAAATAATTATTATGATTTCCTTAAATTATTTGTATACATCATTTTATTGACCACCAAATTTTAATTAATTTTTTTTTCTTAATTTTCTCATTGTTATTCATGTTAACAATTTTGTCAGAAATAGTCTCAACATTTGTATGGTTGAGAGTAGAATTTCCATAACACTTCTTTTATCTTTTTTTTTTTGTATTAAGAACATTCATATTAAACTATATATGTATATATATATATATAAAATATTTATAATATAAAAATTAAATCATCACATCAAAGTATTAATGATAATGATATATAGTATTAATGAGCTAATACGCTCCTAGAATTGTGAGTCTAAGAGTATTATGGGCTATTCACACTCAAAAAGTGACATTTTTGAACAAATCAAGTGTCAGTAATAGTTTTTTTGTACATTTTCAAATAAAATGACATTTTTGAAAATTTCCCATTATTTTATACAAGTGCGTGCTCCTCCTACTTGGGGTAAACTATTTGGTACTTTCGTGGTGGCTACTATAATACTTACTGGGGCCATGCCAATATGCCATCATGATCATGTATATTAAAGTTTAACTATTTGGTAGGTAATCAACGACCACCTTTTTATGGAAATTTTGTTTTTGGTGCAATCAAAGACGAAGCTGGGGTCAATTTCAGGACATGATAAACGTGAAGGGTCCAAGAAATAGACTGTTTTTTTCGTGGAAATAATTGAAACGTGATAAGTTTTTAGAAATGCATAGACATAAAGGGTTTTTCATTTAGGGGAAGGAATTTCTTGATTCAATTGGGGTGGCTACTTTATTGTTTAATGGATTGACTGAACATGTTCTATGAATTTCTGAGGATTGGGTATAGTAAATTCTCTTCCATTTCTCCAAATTTACCCTCCCAAACACATCGTATTTTCTCAACAATTGTTTAGTAAGAGAAAAATAGATAGGACGAAAAGTGATCGTAGAATTATCATTTTCAAGATCTCAACACGAACATTCTAATGCACTTACATGTAAGAGCAAACTATGAACATGCGGCTCACAAGAATATCGTTTCTCTTCCATTTCTCCAAATTTACCCTTCCAAACACATCGTATTTTCTCAACAATTGTTTAGTAAGAGAAAAATAGATAAGACGAAAGGTGATCGTAGAACTATCATTTCCAAGATCTCAAAACGAACATTCTAATGCACTTACATGTAAGAGCAAACTATGAACACGCTGGTAAAAGGGGAAGGTGGAGAAATCCAGCTTTGCTTGAGGCTGTCGCGTCAAGAGTTCGAATCCTGAAATATGAATTTGGCTCTCGGGTAAGTGTAAGTGTACAAACAGCATTTCACCCTGTACCCTTGGAGACATAACCTGTGATTTACCTCATTCACCAAAGTCCAGGGACAGGTGAGGGCGCTACTAATGGGACGTAATCCAAAAAAAAAAAACTATGAACACGCGGCTCACAAGAATGCCATAAACTAGGCCGCTCGGGTAGCTAAAAGAGGACGCCAACTTTCAATTTCTGACTTTTTGGTTCATGACCCTAACTTTCTGATTCGATTGATTTGGTTCTCATAAATTTCCAATTTTCTAAGTCCTTCTGTTTTTTGTTTATCATAATCTTCATAAAGCAGTTACATACACTTAATTTAACCTTTTTTTCATTTGAAGACTATAATGATATATTTAGTCCTTTTAATTAAAGGTTTAGGACCCAATATGTACGTTTTCCAGAGGTTGGAGAATTAGCTACGATTTTCCTAATGCCCTGTTTGAGAGTGAAGGTTTTCCAATGGAAAATGGAAAACCTTTTTTCATTTTCATCCATTTGAAGGTATTTGATGTCAAAAAATTTCCATGGAAAAAGTTTTCCAACCCCCCACCCCCCACCCAGTCACGCGCTTATTTTCCTTGGATTGAGGGAATTGTTTTTTCCACCACTTTGGTGAGAAAAGCAATTTCAGTTTTTTTTTTTTTTTTTTTACAATTGAAAAAAATTCTAGATTCAATGGTGAAAAAAATTATCCATTTAATTGACGATTTGCATGAAAAATAAAGTCAAACAAATGATATTCGATATGATAATTATTATTATTATTTTGGCGATTGAGCTGTTTTATAGAAAAGGACTAACTGCACACCAAAACCAAGAAATAGACTGAGGACCATTTTCACACTGAAGGCAAAAGTTAAAGACCATTTGTTTGAAATTCCCAAAAAAAATGTCCGTACATTTGCATATACACGTGAAACCGTACAATAGTTACTGTGGCCAAAGGTCAAGCTTCTATTGCTTTCTAATTGTATCTATTGAATGTTGGGTGTAATTGTAATAAAATCTGTACCCGATGACAAGCTGAAGTTGTTGCATCATAATTGTGGTACGACTTAATAGATAATCTCCATAATTCTCGAAATTGTTTTTTAAGATCATTGACAGTTGGCAGATTACGACTACAACTGTAATAATTACTTAATTCTATCTTATAATCTCGTTGTAACAACTCTTTTCCTCATTATTAGGAAAAGACAATTTTGTTAAATAAAATTATCCACAACTTTAAATGATATCTCCAATTCCATTTATTATACTGCAGGACGACGGTTGGGAACACAAGTTGCCAGCTGATCATCAAGGACAATATTCATAGGATGATTTATGATCATATGACCTTGTAAATGGACACAAAGAAGCCAGGCTGAAGAGTTTCTGCATAGTTCAAGCTTGATAAGAAAAATGGCTCACCCAATTTATGAAGCTAATGAGAATAGCCCTTATGGAAACCTCGGCCGCTACGAGTTTTACCGAAAACACAGAATACTCCACCGAGAAAGCTTCATGACGAATGAGCAGAGTATGAAAATCTTCACCCAATCTTGGCAGCCTGCAGATTCAACTTTTAAATTAAAAGGGCTTATAGGCATGATTCATGGCTATACATCAGAAAGTAGCTGACTCTTTGAACTAAATGCAGTTGCAATGGCTAAATCTGGATTCTTTGTTTGTGCTCTTGACTTACAAGGTCATGGCTTCTCTGAAGGCTCACCTGATCACATCCCTGATATTCAGCCGTTGGTTTGTGATTGCATTAGTTATTTCGACTCTGCTCGAGCTGATCATCCAAATCTTCCACCGTTCCTTTATGGAGAATCGCTAGGCGCTGCACTTGCAGTACTTGTATGCCTAAAACAAAGGACTGCATGGAAAGGTTTGGTACTGAGCGGAGCAATGTGTGAAATTTCAAAGAAGTTCAGACCTGTTTGGCCAATCGAGAAGCTACTTCCGACTGCTGCTTTCATTGCACCGTCTTGGAGGATTGTGATTACCCAACCTCCAGCAAGTAGGTCGTTCAAGGAGGAATGGAAGAGAAAGCTGATAGAGAGAAGCCCGAATCGCCAGACGTGTGGTAAGCCAACAGCAGCATCTGCATTACAGCTTCTGAGAGTTTGTGAATATGTAAAGAAGAATTGCCATGAACTGGAAGTACCTATGCTAATTGTGCATGGTGGTGAGGACATGATATGCGACCCTGAGGGCGCAAAATTTCTGTATGAATCGTCAACTAGCAAGGATAAGACACTGAAGATTTTCCCAGGCATGTGGCATCAGTTGATTGGGGAACCAAATGAAAGTGCAGAAGAAGTATTCAACAATATATTGTCATGGATAGAAGTCAGAGCAGATTTATCCAACACCAATTAGATTAAGCTTCTTCACTCTTTAAGACTAGCATGAGTTATTAATTTATCAGGTATGAATGTTCACATTTTGTTTAGCGAGCTTGTCAAGTATCATCTTCTGTAATCAACTGCTAGAACTTATTTAACCATCTGATTTAGTGTTAATACGGGTATTGCTTCTTCCCAAATTCTAGAGGTTACACTTGACTCCAAGATAACACTAATTTTCTTCTATGACGTGTAATTTCGGTATCATTTATTCACCAATGACTCAACCAATCTACATAAAGAAAGCTCACAGATGTTTAGAAAAATATTCAGGGGAGGGAGGAGATGCAAAAAAAAAAAAAAAATTGAATTACTTTGAATTTTCTGGTTTCAGCCATGTAAATATTTGATGGAATCATAGTTTGCTGGAGAAAATCATCTGAGACATAATTTCTTCTCTGACCAGGTCTCTTCTCAGTTTCCCAGTCGTCGTAGTTGGAAATGTATTCCTCCATAATAAAATCTTTTTGGGAATTTTAAACCTGATTAAATAAATAAAAATGATTGAAAATAATATGTGTTTAAACCCGAATGGGAAGAGATGCTAATATGTGAACAGAAATACCCTGTCAAATTCTTTGCCCTGCAAAAATTCCTAAGGATCTCACTTGATAAATAGTTAGCTGTGTCTTTTGCTGAATGATCAAAACTTAAATCAGACCATTGCCAACTGTCTTTTAGTTTAATACAGGCAACTACCATCTCTGTCAACCGAGGATCTGGAACTCCAACAACAACAATGCCCGAGATCCCTTGATGTTGGGCAAGGATTGCCTCTACCTATGTCACCAAAAAAGTAGAACGTGACACATACTATGATGTTCTTTTGTAAGTAATGCCGACTTTAAACAAAACAAAAAAAATCCAAACAGTATCATATTTTTCTACATCCCCATGGGAAAACGAAAATAAAGTTCGATTTGGCATGATTACCTCATCAGGGTATATATTCTCCCCTCCACTCTTGATTCGATCCTTAGCACGCCCAATGAGCCAGAGGTTGCCACAATCATCTATCTGTCCGATGTCTCCTGTATCAAGCCAACCTGGATCGAAACTCTTAGGTGGAATTTGATCCCAATATCGGAGCATTACATGGGGACCCCTCGTCAATATTCTTCCAGTCGAAGAATCCTCAACTCTTACTCTTACTTCGATATGTGGTGCAGGCATACCGACACAGACACCCCCAGGGCAGCTTAAGTTGGATTTTTTGGCATCAAATAATTGGTGGTAATGATTATCTTTTGTTGGATGGTAAAGGGTCATGAAGGTTAGAGAAGAACATGCCTCTGTCATCCCTTCAGAAAATCAAAGAATAGAAAACCGAGTCAGAAGGAGAATAGGTTTAATTTGCTTCCTATAAGGGTAGAAAGCTAATATTGCTAAGAAAAGTAATTCTAATAGGCCATTGATTTTTATGTGATAGGGCAATACAAATTCACTGGGAATTCCACTTATTCTTGACTTTCCATGTATGCTTCCAACTTCACAGATACATTTGAAATAAAACCACCTAAGAATTTGAAGATAGATCATGAAACACACCATAAGCTGAAAGAAGTTTGGCACTTGGGAAGATTTTGGTGGCATCTTCAATAAGATTCGCTGACAAAGAACCACCTCCATTTAGAATCTTCATCACAGTCTCTAACTGTTCAGATGTTTCCTTCATCCTGTTAAAATTTCGTTTAGAAATATACATAAGCAGTACATATATACACACACAATTGTAAAACTCAAACCAGAATGGGTGAGTTAAATGGTCAAAGACCCAACCATTAACTCAAAAGTTTCGAAATCAAAGTCCCTCCCGACTCTTTTTATGTTTGCCAATAGCCAAAACGGAAATAACAAACTAGAAAACAAAAAGAGACGAAATACTTCTATCTTCTACTAACTCATCAACGCACCAACTTGGAAGGAGAGTAATTCCAAATATAAGAATGTGCAAACATTATGCGACAAAAATATTGCCTATTTCCAAAATTTTGAAAACACAGAGCTGTTTTTACCTATCAAAGGAGATTAAATCAGCCATTATTGTGGGAACGGTGAGAAAGGTAGTCACGTGATGTTTCTGAATGGATTCAATTGCTAATTTAGCTTCAAACTTGGGTATTATAACATGACAACCTCCAGCCATTAACATGGCCATGGCTGATGATATTCCACCAATGTGACATAATGGAACAGTGTGCAAATAGACCTGCAAAAGTTCACAGAATTTAATAAACAAATTTCAGTGTGATCAAAGTAGTATCCATCATAGAAATACAGTTCTTTTCATATACAGTTGTATTCCTGGGCAGCCTTTTATGCATTTGAATGTTAATTACAAAATCATCTTGGCCATTCTTTTGAATTTTCAACATGAAGAATGAGAATAAAGAAAAATTCTCGAGGAAGACCGTACATCATGCTCATTATAGTGAACAGTTGCAATTTTTGCTAGGGACTGTACAACTAAAGCCGAATGGCTTATGGTAGCTCCCTTTGGCCTTCCCGTGGTACCTATTGACATCATGAAAAAAAGGGAATTATCAGTTAAAGAGATTTGTAATGAAAACATGCGGTGTTACAAAAGGGTAAAGTAACTGCTTTCAGCTTGAGGAGGATCTTGGCCCTTGGCACTTCCAAACCCCCAATCCCATTAAGGTACTTAAATTAGAAGAGATTTAAGCACCTGATTCAAGAAAATTTCAATTTCTTAAGAAAAATATGTTTCGGGTCATATAATACAGCAGAATCACGAATCCATAACACATTTATTATGGATATAAAATTGTGAAAATGCTCATCCAAAACAAAAAGCATTGTTAGATACCATGAAAACAAAATATTTCAAGGTGATAATCTTTTAGCTGAAAAACAATCTTTACGTACTTTTAAGTTCCTAAAACCTGCTGCAATTACGTCCCTGTCACAGATGACTTCTGTTTTACTGATTAATCCACAAAAATCTATTGCTAACGTGTTATTTCAGAAGCTATCAGGATTTTGAAATTCCCTCCAACTTTTTTTTTTTTTTTTTCCTTTCAGATTTCAATTTGAAGAACAAAACAAAGCCATAGTAACAGCAGAAGGTGAAAAAAATAACATGAATGAGGATTATTAACTTTTACCTGAGGTAAAGCATATAATTGCAGCTCTCTCAGGTGCCCACTTATAGTCAATATTTACTGATCTTCCAGTAGGCTTCTTAAGCACCTCAGTAGTTAAATCTGCACTTTTAAGACAACTATATAAACATGTAAATGTCCTCATAATATTTTTACTCACCATTCATCAAAATTTGGACATGAATACCTACCAGTCCCAGTGTAGTTGGCTTTAACAGGTGTATCCATTGGGATATGCCATTGCAGAGATGGTACTAAATCAATGTGGAACGCAGAATGCCAGTAACCAGGGCTCAAGTCAGTGACAAGTAAGACTGGCTGCACAACCTCCATAGCCAATTTTGCCTCTTCTAAGCTCTGCAAACTGATAAATATTAGTAGTGGTCAGATAAACATTGTCAGTTAGACAATTAATTAGTATTAGTAAATAAAACACATCCTGAAAGATATCTTCAGGCTAGGAATTGGGGTTTTGGAATTAGAATAAAAATGATCCAATTGAGTACAATTTTCAAGAATTTCTGATTTCAGTTCCCCGATTCAATGCTTAAATACTTAGTGTGTGTTCCTTGTAAGTGAAAATCAGTGATAATTGACAATGAAAACAGGGCTAATATTAAGTGATCGGTTGCTCACCCAACGATAGTTGAGGGGAGCAGCAATTCCACCTACATAAGCAATAGCAAGCAGCCACTCCAGATACAAATCACTGAAACAAAATTCTGTCAGCCTTAATAATCTCGGGTAAATGAAAGACGAATTTCAAACTGAAACAGGTTTTAAGTGTTTTTTCCGCTCCTTGTGATTGGCTTATGACCTCCAGACAGGATACGAGATCGGTGACAAATTAAAAAGTATCCGACTATAGATGGATCCAGAGTGACAGCAATGATGCCAATCAACAGCAATGGCTTCAACATATGTGAGCAGCAGCAACAACAATAACAAGCTAAACCTTAACATCTTCTTCCCTTTAATCCATTTCCATTACATACAACTCCAAATTGAAGTAATAATGCATGCAGTCTTGCCAATAAATTCAAAAGCTCATACACAACATGCCAAAACTCTGGATCCGTCATTTTACACTTTCCATTCTCCCATTTTTTAGTAGGATTTTATTCTGGAGCATAAACAATAGTTGCACAATTTAAAAATGCAATCTCATATTCTAAGTTGTTAGAATATGATCATTAATCAAAATTCGTCTAAAATTACATTTTGTCTGTCTTCAACACGCCTCCTCAGGTACAGTTGGGATTCATTTATTCATCAAAATGCCATTAGCATGCTACTAGTTCGTAAAGGAGGAGGCGGACCTGTTGAGAGCAGAGATGGAGACGACGTGACCGGGCTTGAGGCCGAGTTGAAGAAGCCCACGGGCCAGGCTCAAAACTCCATCCACAAACTGCGTGCCCGTTTTCTGCCGGTCTTCCAATATTGT
Source organism: Osmanthus fragrans (assembly GCA_019395295.1). Taxonomy (NCBI): domain Eukaryota; kingdom Viridiplantae; phylum Streptophyta; class Magnoliopsida; order Lamiales; family Oleaceae; genus Osmanthus; species Osmanthus fragrans. The sequence continues at coordinate 47,369,606 of CM033341.1, read as the reverse complement.
CACCGTTGAATTTCTCCGGAGCGTCGACAGACGACTCAAGCACTGGCAAATGTGGGCCTCTGAGTAATTAGCCATGAATTGGAGGGCAAGCTTGAAAATTCACTCTCACCGGACAAATAGGGAGATAATGTGAGACGACTGTGTAGCCATTCCATCTGCAGGATTCGATTGCTTATAATCTTCTTATCCATGAGAAACGGACAATTTTCTTCTTCTTTTTTATTAGGATAAGGAGATACAAATAATAATAATAATAATAATAATTGATACATGTAAACCCCGACGAATAATAAAACAAGCATAATAGTTGCATTGACTTTGAATTTAGGAGTAATTAGTCCGATTTGTTCATGTGCTATTGATTGAATATTATTTATTTGTATTAATGATAAATGTCTCCCCTTCCCAGTTCCCACGCCTCTACGTCTCCCTCCTCTATCCCTCTTTGTTAGACTTGAAATTGAAATTTTTGATGTTGTGATATTATTTTAAATTATTTGACATAAAAGATGACTAATAGGGTCTTTACTTTTGATTATTATTGAAAAAAACATCATTACTTTTTATTTTTTTGACATTTTTACTCTTATTTCCACATTTCATTATACAAAATGTTATTTTTATCCATTTTCTCAATTAAATGATGTGAATTGACAAATATACACTTCTATTTAAATAAAACAAAAAAAGAAATAACTAATTGCAACCATAATACTAATTTTTTTTTTTTAAAAAAAAAAAATGCAAATGAATCTCAATTAAATTATTAAAAGAATAATTAGCATATAATGTTTTTACCTTTCACTATTATTATGAAAAACTTTCATACATTTCATTTTTTTGCATTTTCACCCTTAAATATTTAATTGCGCAAATCGTCATTTTTATCAATTTTCATCCAATTTTTCAGCAAAGCTATTAAATGACGAATATACCATCCTATTTTAAAAAAAAAAATTAATTTCTATTTTTTTAATAATTTATATGGGACTCGCTTGCATTTTTTAAAAAATTGGAATTATGGTTGCAATTAAAATTTTATTTTTTCTTTATTTTTAAATTTAAATAGAAATGTATATTCATCATTTCACAATTTTTATATTGAAAATTGGATGAAAATGATGCTTTGCGCAATCAAATGTGTAATTAAGGGTGAAAGTGCCAAAAAAAAAAATAGAATGTAGTGATGTTTTTCACAATAATAGTGAAAGGTGTGAACATTATATGCTAATTATCTTTTTTCTAATTTATTTGAAACTCGTTTGCAAATTTTTTAAAAAAAATTGGGACTATAATTACAATTAGTTTTTTCTTTTTCTTTTTGTTTTATTTAAATAGAAGGGTATTATATTCTTCATTTCATGACTTTTAATTGAGAAAATTGATTAAAGAGACCTTTTGCACAATGGAAGGCAAAAATAATGATGAAAATGCTAAAAAAATAAAAAAGGTAAGGATGTTTTCCACAATAATAGTGAATGATAGGGACGTTATGTGCTAATCATTCATTACTGATATGTATCATATTGTTCATTACCAGCAGTAATTATCACTCGTCCAGATGGTAAATATGGGAATGCAATCATATGTATAAAATATGGCTTGGACTTTTACGATTGTAGTTCATCCAAGTTGAATCTTTTGGTAAGCATAATGGTCGTATTGATGCAAAGGATCCAAAGACAAATATAATTGCAAAGCATGCTCAATCAGTACTACTATGAAGTAAATTCTTATCTCATCATATCAAGAATTTTGAGAGAAATAAAAATCTATTTATGGGCTTAGAGATATCATATTGAATCTTTATTTCAAACTCTGAATGATTTCACAAGCACGATGGAGCCTTTTTCACTATAAAATAAAAGAGCGAATGAAAGGCTTTACACGTGTCGAGATTTCCCATCGTCCTAATTCTTTTTTTTCCTGTCTTCACTAACCGTCTTCTTACCAACTCCCACTGAAACTACACTATCTCCATTTTTCCACTCAATTAACCATACCTCTTCAACCACCAACTCAACCAACCATATCTCCCAAGTCAAGCAAATTCAACAATAGCTTCAACTGATGGGGTCTTTCTTGAGAGACGCAGATGCAAATCAAGATGCAGATCGTCTCTGCAATTGGGTTGCAGAAGTTCGAGAAGCAACTTATGACACGGAGGATAATGTCCTCGTATTTGTTGCTGCCAAAATTGCAGCCAGAAGGTACGAAAATTCGAGAAACTTGTTTAAAAAAATGGGTTGCTACTTTAGAGTGATCAGATTTTAGATATTAAGAAGAAGATAATTAGTCTCACTAAGAGTTTACATACTTTTGGAGTAAAACCCATACATAATCAAGGAGAAAATCCAGGTTTTGGTGATGCAAGAATTCGGGATCTGAGGTTCGTGCCTTCGTGCCACACAGAGCCACGAATCGTGCTTCTGTGTGCGACGGAGACACGCTAATCTGAATTCTGAACTGTATCATTAACCAATCTTTTAGTGTCATCTCTTATTCCTAATTGTGTGCTTAAAGTCAAAATTTTGAGTATTTTGTAATTCAGGGCAGTGAATTTTTGGGCCAAGATTCTATTCTTTCGCATACGTACTCATTTGGGGCAAGTTGATTTTCATATGTATTGTTTATTTTATGTTTCTACAAGTAAGATTTTGTTTATAATTCTGTTACCTATAAAAATTCAACTTTGGGGTTTTACATGATGTTATGCTTAAATACTGTGAATCTGGGAATTCCAAGTTTGTTCTCATTTGTTAATGCATGGAATATGACTTAACAAATGTGTTTTGCTAGATTTTAGGAAACCGCATTCTTGTTCAATTTAGTTCTTTGGTGAAAATGGTGAATCCGGGGTTAATTCGAGGGAGCAAGACTTTGAATTCAGTTACTGTGAGCTTTCAATTACCTTATTATACCCACTGGGGGCAGCACCTTCTGGTCTATGGTTCAGAGCCGGTGCTTGGATAATAAAATGTGAAGAAAGGCCTTCTTTTGAAGCTTGTTCATCGAGGGGATGAACTCATATGGTCTGGTAGTCTGCCTGTTCTAAATGGGTTTGGATGTGAGTACAGTTATTATGTGGTGGATGATGACAGGAATATTCTAAGATGGGAGGTTGAAAGGAAGAGAAAACTGACATTGCCTATTGGTGTTCAGGATGGATAGTCTGTGGAACTTCACGACCTTTGACAGGTGCTTCTTTTTGCTTTCCTATATCAGTCTTTGTGTTTGTGAGTGTGTCTGTGAATAATGTTTGTTTTGTGATTCCTTTAATTACCGCACGGGAGTTCTTTTTGTTGGATAAAAATAAAATGACCACTTATGTAACATTTGAGACTCTGGATTTTCCATTATAATACTACATAGACAGACAGAGATTTATAACTTTTATAAATGAGTTTGTAGAAGAAAAATAAAATAGCAAATGTTCATTCTGAATTACATCAGAAGCATATTCTATTGAACAATTAGGTTCTTTTAATGCAAAGTTCATCCAAAAATATTAAATTGAACTGTAAGAAATTAAGAAAGAGAATAATTTCCTTGTTATATTCATAGGAAATAAACGATACATATATATATACACAGTTAGAATTCTATATTAGGAAGATATACAAATTAGGACTCCCTATAATTAAGCCTTAATTACATCCCATAACATGAACAAGAGGTTATTTTGAGGTGAAGTTCATATCAACCTTAAAATAATTGTTTTGGAGTAGGAGGTATTGATTTTATCAAGCGTACCTACTGGATGAAATAGAAGAAAGATAACATGAACCTTTGACCCCAAAAACAATCAACTTGCATTAATTTGACTGGAACCATTCTGGCAATTTATTTTCCTAAAGCATACTTCCAATTTGCAGTGATGCAAATAAATATCTTCTAGCTTCAATGCAAATCACTAAAACCAAAACAATTATATAAGTATATATACACTTACAAACTTAGTGACTTAGTATAGGAAAATCAACACATGCTGTAGTATGCAGTAGAAAATTAGCAACTAAATATTTAGGACCTTTTCAGCAATTTGGCGCAAAAAAATTGTAATATAGGATAAGTGACCTTGAGAAAATTGGACCCCCTAATTTTACAGTGGCCTTTTATGTTGAGATTTTTCCAAACCGAGTAGAATCTGCTGAATTTTAAGCCAGTCCAATACAGGGTAAATGTTACTGAATGGATAAATTACACGGCAATCTGGGTTGCATTCAATATACCTGAAAAGAATAATTGAATTAAAAAAAAAAATAGTTGGCCTTATAAACATTTTTAGCTCTTGACTACTTATTGAGATCAAAAGCAATTATACATTTTTCTTCATACTTCTGTCCATATTTGTTGAAAACTTTCTAATAGCAATCACAACTTTGGTATTTCGCCTCTAACATCCACACACATATATTTCTAACAGCTTCTCCCTCATATTATATGATACACTATTTTGGAATTTCTCATGAAGATGGACTTTCTAAAAATAAAAACATATTGACACTTAGATTCCAATATTGCCCATTCAAGCAAAATGAAGTAAAACTTATTTAAACTTGTTTGAGAACAATTATTAGAAAGTACAGCAAATTTCAGATTTTGAAAATGGGTGTTGAGGCATCAAATATACCTACAGTTCTTAAAATTTTTACATCCATGTGAAGCTCATATTTTCATTATTCAAATTGTCTACATCTTCATTACTCGAAAGCAGCCTTATTTAGTTACAGTTTATCATGCACCCCTTCAATTTAATCTTTCTGCGTGTATTCAAATGCTAACATTGTGTGATTATTTTTTCGAGGGCCGAGCAGCAGAAGAAGCAGAGGAGATGCTGGTCACCTGAATTGCATCGGCGTTTTGTCAATGCTCTGCAACAACTTGGAGGTGCACAAGGTTAGGTCTTGACTAGGTGTTTAACGATTGCAAAATTTTGGTTAGAAATCGAATCTAAATTATCTTGTTAACAAGTACACAAGTCTCCATCATGCATGGAGGCACGGCGTGTCTCCATGTGGCATGGAGACATAGCCCGTGCCTCCATGTCACACGGAGGCACGGTGTGTCTCCGTGTGGCACGAAGACACCGCCCGTGTCTCCGTATGACACGGAGACACTGCGTGTCTCCATCACACGTCTCCATGTGTGATGGAGACTTGTTTCTGCCTTCTTTTCTGTATTGTTATTTTATAATTTTTTTTTTTCTATTGCTACGGATTTTTAAACATAGGTGGGTAGAATTATAATTTCTAGGAATGCTTAATTATAAAGAAATCAACCTTCCAAATTTAATTTATAAATTTTGTAGCTCATGCACGTTTGGATGAGCACGTCGCTCATTGGTTTGGCTTGAATCAGTCCAAGTATCAATGGGCATTGGATGATTACAGCGAAAGAAATGGAAAGGCGAGTTTCTGTTGCTTCTTTATTATTTTCAGTTTTGAAAAGTTAATGTTCTTTTCTAATTCTTTCATGATAGATTACTGTACATTATGGTCCAATACATGTCATTTCCCAAAATTGAAGAGGTACTTGAGGTCATTATTATGCATTTAATGATCAAAGTTTCAGTATGCACATCTCTTGAGACATTATTTTTGTTGCCAGAAGGTAGAAAATCAGTGAAACATTTCTTGTTATGGGAATTGGATTACTGTGGAAAATGAATTAGATAAAATGAAGTTTCCTCGCAGCATTTTTCTATAACCCCACTTACAAAAAATAAAGAGATTGTTTCCGACTATAATGCAATTCTATTGATTATACAAGTCTTGAGTACATAATAGAACAGTGAGACATGGTGGTATCATTAGGTTCCCTGTTTGGTGGAAAAATAAGCTGTATTTGTGGGATAAATAGAAATAAAACTTACAATGTAATGTATCAAATGCCTCTCATCCTTCTATACGTGTTAGTTGATACCACCATGTCTCGAATTGCTGTGTCTATGGCTTGCCTTTTTTCCCTGATTTTCACGCATCTTCATGCCATTTTCCATTTTCACACATCACTCATCAATCCACCAACATTAATTTCCGTGCCTATGGCTTCCCTTTCAACTTATTCCGAGCAGAAAATCCGGAGAGTGACACCTCAGGTTTGTATTATTCCTCCCCGTTCTTCCGATTCTGAATCCAATTTCAAAACCCCGCAAAATAATCGTCACTTCCATTTCTTCACATTTTAATTTTGCTGATGTGTTTTTCTTTTTATGTGATTTAGTGCAATGGGTGTAGGAGTTTTGCCGTCATTTCTGTGCCAGGTAAATTTGAATTTCTATAATTTGTTTGGGGTTTATTTTTATTTTTTTTTGTTTTAAATCAAATATATATAAGTTAGTTTGATAGCTTTAGAATGCAGAAGGAAAAAGAAAAAAGATCAATTAAGGTAGAGCAGATGGAGATGAGACTAGGCTTCATCTGTTTTTTCGTCTTCGCGCAGAGAATATAGAAGTAGGAAAGTTTTTGTCCATTGATCTATTCCTTCATTACAGTAGTGAAGTGGGTAGTTTCCACTCTTTTTTAGGAATAATGGAAGTGTGGCTGTGAGTATTGGAAAGGAGATAGTGGAATATTTCATCACTTAAAGAATCTGTTTGCTTGTGCTTTATTCTAGATTTCTAAAAAATTGTTGTGGTTTATTTTGGAGCTTAATTTAGACGGTTAATTAGTAAACATGTGCATTTATTTTTAACATTAACAAACTAACTAACTAACGTGCAACGCACGTTACTCCACTAGTTTTTATAAAGGGGCGAAAATATCATGTTAATCCACAATAATTTACATAATAGTAATGAAGCTAATGATAAGCGACACAAAAATAATTTTAAATTATGGCCTTGTTTAGTCAACTCTAGATTAAGGTTAAACTTTATTTTGTCTAATTGCACAATTAACCAACAAAGATAATTCTAATTCCCTTGTAATACAAGAATAAAGAAAATAATGCATTTTCTATTATATTTAATTACATTAATGGTGAACTAACATGCGTGTCTACACAAAATCATTTATCTATCAAAATAAGAATATCTAACTTGTTCTGACAATAAAAATGAAAATGTAAAAGAATATCAACTTCCATAGAAGTTTATTTCCAAATGTCAATGGGAAATAAAAACTAATCCATATAAATCCGGGACAAATTTGGTATGTAGTGCTTGATAAATTGGATTACACTAAAACAAGATTTTAAATTCTTTCTTCTTCAAAGTTGTCGACTGTAATGATCTCCAACTTACCAAACGAGCCACTATTGTTCAAGAGGGATCCACTCTAGTTCTAAATCCAATTCTCCAGATTCTACATTCTGTAGTTTGAGTGATACTGCCTGTTTCACCTTCCCATCAACAATGTTAACAGTGCTATCATCTATTAGTGCATTGTCATATGATTTCAGCCATTTTCCAATTTGCATATTACCAAACATTCCCGCATCTCCAAATGCCATTGCTGAGGTTATCAATGGCTGAATATCTATATGAGCTTCTCCCATTATATCGTCAGCGGAAAATGTGTCGTGATCAAAAACTTGCTGTAGTTTAAAGAAATGAAAAAACTTAGATGAGATACCCATGACAAGAAAGCTAAAATAAAAGACGAGAAAGTAGAGAAAAGTTACGTGTGTGATGTGTCCACAGCCAAAATTATGAGAATACTATGTGGTTAGTGATAAGCATCAAGTTGCAAGAAGTAAAAAAGGAACCAAAAAAGGAAAATTGTTTTTCTCGGGGGTAAAAAGATACAAAGAAAAGCAAGAAAAGACAGATTACCAGTTTTATTGCACCAAAATCTTGTGGAACAGAAAGCATAAGTTCCTCATTCCAGACGGGATTCAAATTGCTCTTCACGACTGCTGTTTGTGCTTTCTAATAACACAAAGAAGCTTTACAGAATTTGGAAATGTACACATTTTGAACCACCCAAGATTTAACAATAAAGCAAAAGAAAGCATTGTTGTATATGATTTAAGATTTTGAGTTGAATAAGGAATAAGATTAGTTTTCCATCAAGATATTCTCTCTCAGAAAGTTTGCACAAGTTAGACAAGAGCACAAGCTTTTATAATAGCATGACTCTGATTTACCCAAAAAGCCAATGTAGAACATGAGTTTGGTCCGCAATCTTGAACTATGATGGACAAGATTTTAGCTTCTTATCCTTCCTAATATTGTCACTAGATTTAAACCACCATACCAATCTTACCATAAGTTTTTGAGCTTACCAACATTAAATATTCAAGGCAACGTGAAAATGCATAAATAAAAACATACTTAGCAGATCAATGTGAAAAAAAATCAAAAGAGTGAAGTTACAGCACATAGGCGTAGTTTATCACCTTTTGGATCCACCAATTCCTGTCCCTAAACCAAAGGAAAACAGGGAATTACTAACCTGCTTCCCAAGAGTTAAGACAACATAAGGATCACTTGACAGCATGTCTCGGACAGCTAAATTTGTGCCTTTGAATATTGTAATCTTCAACACTCCAATAAATTCCACCATGCCTTCCTGCGATTGAATTGTAACCTTAATCATAGAAAAAAGTGATTCACATTTCTTTCAGGACACTCATTCCACATGCATTATGAAAACCTTGGCCAGTCTCACTATTGTGATGCAGATTTAAAAAGGACAGAAGAAAAATAAAGTAAAAGAGACACAACGGGAATGTGCAGAATGGAGATAAGCAGCTGTGTAAACCATAAAGCAGAACATTTTCATTGGATGACTGTCAGCAATATATTTGCTGATAACATGGAACGAGATTCAAACAACGGAAGAGAACTTACTGGTTGCTGCGATGAGGAACTTGAACTTCGAAAATTATCCATAGTCTTGTTGGACAAACTTGATTGCAAAGAGCTTTTTTTAGAAGTTGACGTAATACGTAAACTAGGTTTCAAAAATTCTTGAAGCTCATATTTGGACCTACATGACAAAAATGGAACAGCTTCAAGTTGAAACCTGAATATCCCACAAAACTGGCACATACCACTCAGTAATCCAGTAGCCTCATGATGGGGAACTTTCATCAGATTCAAGAGCTGAACTTAGGATTTGACAGAACAGAAAGGTCGTGATACTCATTGAAGAAAGAAGAAAATGCCTGGTCAGAGTGACACAACAAATCTCAACTAAATATTACCTGGTGAGACATGGCAGGTGGATTAACAAAAAGTCTCATAGAAGTAACTAAAGAAATAACCACCACGTCTTCACCAGAGAGAGAGAGAGAGAGAGAGAACCACCTCACTAAGAAAGCATATAATTGATACTGCTTTTAGGTTCGATTATACCTGATAAATTTTGAACGATCTTCATGGCTAGCATCTGGTCGAGGTTTTGAGACTCCTTCAGGAAGATAAGCCTCGTAAATTGAATTAGCAGAAGCATTTCCTCCAACCTCAATCAGCGCATCAATTTTGTCATCAGACCATTCATCTAATGTCACAGACAAAACCTGCATGATAAAAATTTTACGATGGAAAATGTAAGGAATCAAAGAGTATAAAATGTATGAGTGCGAGAGATAGGAGATGGTGGAAGAGAAAAAAAGAAATGAGGAAGTCACCTTTGAAATATGTGCACCAAGGCTTCTGTGCACACCGCAGCACTTTAAGCAAATAAATACTCCAATATTTGCAGACCTGAACGTGACAAAAAACATTAACAAGTAACAATAAAAGAAACATGGATACAAATAACAGTAATTTACATGTGTTCTTTTTTATTATGGACACATGGATAAAGGAAAGCCTGAATCCTAAAGGTTTTAAGATAAGCAGGCAGCAGCAACTACTACTTCCCCCATGCCCTTGTGACATTTTTATGAATAATCTAGCAAGAAGTAAAAAGACATAAACAGAAATCAGAAGGAAACCAGACTGGAACTTACACCCATTTTGGATCTGGAGCACCACAATCTGCACAAAAACGGTTATCATGTTGATCCAAAAGATCTTTCAATCTTCTTTTACCTGTACAAACAATACTCGTCAAAAGAAAAAAGAAAAGCCAAGAACTAATCAAAACTCTACAATATCCGAAAAAGGATGATAAATGAACACGTATATCAATTAGCAAGAAAATGTTTTAAAACAAGTTTTACGCTAAGTAATCACCAATTAGCAACAAAATGTGTCCCGTGGAGCACACATCAAGATGCAAAGAGCTTGTTAAACAATGTCTATCGCATGGAGAAAAGGTCTGCTCCATTATTATGTCCATTATGTAAGTGTAATGCAGTGCTTTCTCGTGCAATTAATGGAGTCAATGCACTACATTCTTTAATATGTTCTTTACATAATCCTATTTCAGGATGCACGATACACGTGTTTTTCATTGAAAAGGTGAAGTAATTCCACTCAAAACTTTATGCGGGAAGGGGTAGGGAATTATGGCAGACATTTCTTATAATTTGAACTTGACCTGCACAAATTGATATTCTTCATTCCTCAATTTTCAGAACCCAGTAGTTCCAAAAAAATAAATTTTACCTGAAGTTGGTCTACCTAGCTGGCTCATTGTCTGCTAATACACCAATATCATTCAACAAGACTGGTCTTTATTAATAATAACCTGGAAATAGTGATCCATTGAAAATCAAAAGATTAACATAAATTTTTCTCACTTTTTATACGAAATTTGCTATATGTACAATTTACTAGAAAAGCCAAGCAAAAGTCTCGAAAATATTTTCCCAGTTAAGCTGGCAAACAATCATACCTCAAATACTTAGAATCAAAATCCTGGAACAGTAAAATAAAATGATCGCTAAGAAAGAAGCATAGATATCTGAATTTTACAAATTCGAAAAATAACTCTTATTTCACAATGCAATGTAAGAACACCTAAGATTAGAATGAAAAAGCAAGGGCAAGAAAAACTTAAGTACAAATCATGTCATAAATTCAAGCATCCGAATCTTTTGCAGGAACCCATAAATCAAATCGAATAAATGATAGAAATTATCTTGAAATATGGTCAGAATCGAAACATAACGATTGAATCAATGAAGCCCAAAATTTTAGATCATCGATTTTACTGCTAATCAACCATTAAAAAATTCGTATGTAAACCATAACGATTGAAGATGAATTCAGATTGACGCGTACAGTAAATTTTCAGCTGAAATTGATTAAAGATCTGAGAAAAGAGAGCGAGCAATTGTTACCTTTATATATTCAGGAGTTTCTAGATTCACTCACTTGGAATTAATAATGGAAAATCGACAGAGTTGAAACGCGAGCCGAGGTGCCATTTCTTTGATTTGAATGATAACGGTCTATAATGTGTGTGTTTGCACCTTTTGCTACTGGAAAAAGATTACTGTACCTTTCTGCCGATTTCATCCTTCCTTTTATCTGTTTTTTCGGTAATTTCCGTCATGGACTTTTACTTTCTTATAGGGCCATTAATTTTAGAGGAAATTACCCTACAGTCGTCTTTTGAAGAACACTTTTCAAAATTCAGGAGTAAAATTTTATTATACAAAAATCAGATGTTAATATAATTCATATAATAATTATTCTCCAAATTATTCTAAACTCTAATCATTTTCTTCCTTACATTTTCTCTCTCTACCATATTTCTCTCTTGTCTCTCAATTCGTCACTCTCTCTCTCTCTCTACACTCACAATCGGCGCCTCCATCCATTCCCGCCGTCTTCGCCCAACACGCTGTCGTCGCCCAACGCCGTTACGCACCCTCAATCCATTTCATCCCAAAGAGGTACGAATCGTCGGCGTGGATCTACTTCGCGCTCTTGAAGCAGAAGCAACGACAATGGGTGATGGTGATGCTGCTTCTGCTTCACGACTCTCATTCTCCTTCTCCTTCGCGTGGATTTGGTCGTTACTATGGTGGTGGTGGTTTGCTTGGTTCGCGAATCGCCAGCGTCACTTGGGTGTTGATTTTTTTTTCACTATTTTGGTGGCTGGTTAGTATAACTGTAGTGGTGATTTTGCGTTGCAACGGTGCTGGGTGTTGGTGTGCTTACTGTTGTGGTGGTGGTGGGTGGTGGTGGTGTTACTGTAATTATGGTGTTGGTGTTGATGATGTGGTGGTGGTACCGGGCGACGGGACAACAGTGATAGTGGTGGGTTGTGTAGTGGGGGCAGCGACAGTGGGTGTGATGGTGTTGTGGCGGTGGGTACTGTTTGTGACCATGTATTGGTGGTAAATCGGGATCGTGATCGAACTATGACCATAAAATTCGATAATTTGTGACTATAAAATTAATCTGTGACCTAAAAAATAATCCGTAACCACAAAATTGAAAACCTGTGACCTATAATTTTTTTAATTCGTGATCAAACAAGCAAACTGTGACTTATAAAATTTTTGATCTGTGACCTCGATATAATTCGTGATCTATAATTTTTTTGGTTTGTGACTTGTAAATTTTTTTATTTGTGACCTTGAAATAATTTGTGACCAATTAATTTGATAATATGTGACCAGTGAATTAGTTGTGACCTTTAATTGTGTAACTGTGACCATAAATTGTATAACCGTGACCTTAAAATAATTAGTTAATAAAAAAATTTAATTAATTAATGAAAACCTGATTTTTGCATAAATCAAACTTTAGGGCTGAAATATGAATTTGTTATACTTAAACCATAGTTTATGAATTCTTCTCTTAATTTTATCTAGTTGGACTTGTATAGTGGGCTAATCCAAAACCCTTTACTTTAGGGTTGTTTTGTTCTATATATGATTTTATTTTGAAGACGTTGAAGATCGAAAAATGTTGTTGATTTCTGTGAAATTTAGTTAATAGTGAATTGATTCATCAATTCAGCTTTCTTTCTCTAATTCTCCTTATTTTTATCATTTTACCCTCCCCAATTCTATTTTTCCATTTTATTTTATTATAATTTTAGCTCATTAACTGAAGGAACTCCATATTTGATCTGTTAAAAGCTTGAGGTTGCAAGGTAAAGTTTAGCTCGTGACAAATTGGTATCGGAGCAAGCATATTTGTCTGGGTAAGTGGAAATCATGGACACAAGGGCTAAAGTAGTGGATGAACATCGGAAGAAGCTGGATTTGGAAATAGAAGATTTGGGGACAACTTTCAAATCTGTTACTAGTAGACTGGAGAATAAACTTGAGTCCACAGACCAAACTCTTCAAGTACTGGGTAGTAGGCAGGAGAAAATAGAATATGTTGTGCTACAATTGAACCAAAAATATGAGAAGGTGGTTGCATTTATGGCTCAATTATCTGTTGACTTGAAATCTAATCAGAAGGGCAAGGGGAATAGTGGAATCTATAGCTAACTTGAGACCTGGAAGTGTGACTTCTACACCATGAGCAAGTAGTAATGAGGCTAGTCTTATCACCAGAGGTGAAATGAAGGGGAACACTATGCTGCCTAAGATTGATTTCCCTCATTTTCAGGGGGAATGGCCTAGGGAGTGGTTTAGGAAGGCTAGGAAGTATTTCCAGATTCACCAAACTCCTGATGAACTAGGTTGGGAATTGCTAAGATGTACCTGAAGGGTAAGGCTGACATCTAGTTTGATAGGTTCATTGCAAGCCATCCCGGGGTGGATTGGAACCTATTCTCTGAAGAACTCTGCAGGAGATTTGCAGAAGCCATTGGTGAAAAGGTGATAGAGAGTTTCAGCAAAATCAAACAACTGGCAACTGGGCTTCATAGAGGAATATCAGGAGAAATTTGAGGAGTTGAAAGCACAAGTAATGATAGCATTACCCCATGTTCCAAAATCTTATTATATTGTTGTATTTGCTAGTGGTTTGAAAGGAGAAATTAGATCAATGGTTAAAATGATGAAACCAAGTACACTGGCCAAGGCATTTGAGATAGCCAGCATGTAGGAATCCACGATTCAAGCCATCCACAAATTCCAAAAAACCCAGGAGTTTCTCACCAAACAAATGGAATCCCTACCCTCCCAATTCTCCCGAAGAAACAAAAAATAAAGAACCATGGCAAAAAACCAGTAAACCACCAAACAACTACAAAACCATCACCCCTGTTTGACTTTCAAACCAAAAGGGACTTGGGACTCTGTTACAAATGTGATGAAAAGTACACCATAGGCCATGTATGCAAGAATAGGTCCCTGGACTTTATTTTGGTGGATGAAGATGAGGAAAATGAACTAAAGGGAAATGTGAAATCTGACTCGGAAGGAGAAGTAATGGAGATCTCTATCAATGCCTTAAGTGGGAATTCAAAACATAAAACCATCAAAGTTTCTGGAGTAATTAAAGGGAGAAAAATATCTATTCTAATTGACCGTGGAAGTACTCACAGCTTTATGTATGATAAACTAGTCAAGGAATTGAATTATGCCAGTGATGAAGCCAATATTCTGACAGTTGAGATAGCTAATGGTGACAAACTAGAAAGAAAGGTTGTATGTCAACCATTAGTGTGAATGATACATGAATGGGAATTTCAGTTCAAGCTAAGGACACTAAAGCTTGCAGGGAGTGATATGGTGTTGGGAGCGAATTGGACGAGCCAATTTGGTCTATTTCTATTTGATTTTATACAAGGGTATATTAAATTCAAGGACAAGAACGGAGAGGTGGAGTTGAAGAGCAAAATGCCAGAACACTTTGGTCAAATGATAGAAATATGGGAGATAGAAACACCTAGCAGGGTACTGGAGGTTATTAACCAATTCCCACAGGTGTTTGATGAACGAAAAAGATATACTGTTCCCCAAATCACATATCACCATACTTCCCTAAAAGAAAGGGCCCAACCATTTAAGACCAGACCTGCAAGAGCACGGATGAAGCGATATGCAGATAAGAAAATATCAGAGAAGTCTTTTTGAAGAAGGGGATTTGGTGTTCCTTAAGCTACACCCTTACACTTAGCAATCAGTAGAACACAGATGTAACAATAAGCTCAGCACCAGATATTTTGGTCCTTATCAGATTATCAAGAAAGTTGGAACAACGGCCTATCAGTTAGCATTACCGGAGGGGTCAAAGATTCATCCAGTCTTTCATGTATCATTGTTAAAGAGGAAACTGGGGAATACTATTGTGCCAAGATTACAACTACCATAAGGGAAACAATCTTTGCATTCAGGCCATTTTCCCATCTATTTTGCAATCTAGATGGGTGAAGTGCAGAAAACATAGGGCAAAACAATGGCTCATTCACTGGTCAGGTCTACTACCAGAAAATGCGACATGGGAAGACGCTAACTGAATTAAAGCACAGCTTCCTTTCTGTCGATCTTGGGGACAAGATCAATTTAAGGGGAAGGGATGTCATGGACTTTACTTTCTTAGTAAGCCATTAATTTTATCTAGTTGGACTTGCATAGTGGGCTAGCCCAAAACCCTTTACTTTAGAGTTGTTTTTGTTCTATATATTGTTTGGTTTTGAAGACGTTGAAAGTCGAAAAATGTTGTTGATTTCTGTGAAATTTAGTTAATAGTGAATTCAGCTTTCTCTCTCTAATTCTCCTTATTTTTATCATTTTACCCTCCCCAATTCTATTTTTCCATTTTACTTGGTTATAATATCAGCTCATTAGCTGAAGGAACTCCATATTTGATCTGTTGAAAGCTTGATGTTGCAAGGTAAAGTTTAGCTCGTGACAAATTCATCTCAGATTCCAACATTTTCGAGTAATGCTACGGAAACAGGGTGGCTTAAACCCAACCTTTTATAGGTGTGACCATTTGTGGCATTCATATTCTCAGCCTCCTAACATTTTTCATTTCAGAATTTAAATGGTACCGCGCGACACCCGAATTTCCTCTTATTTCCCCACTTCTCTTGTTTTCTCAACCTCTTCTCACCTTTCTCCAAGTGATCTCTTTTATATGTTCTTCCTCTAACTCATGGCAGCAAACCAAGAATCATTCTACGAATAAAAAAAAACGCAACTTAATATGAATTCAAGTTAAAATTACCTAAAAAATATTCCAATCTCAAATATAATTGAGTGTAAAATTTACATTTATCATGATTAAAGATACCTAATAGGCTAATACTCGATTAAGGTGATATTATTATTTTGACCTAGGCTTGATGTTTGGGAGACGTAAAAATGGTATTAAGTGAGGGATACCATGTTTATGTTGGAGCACGGAGGTATATCTTTGTAATCGTCGTCAAAATCACCGTGTTACCCGTTTTGGGTCTCTAAATAAATATCTATAATCCTATGGTTGGAAGTGGTTTAGGAATGCCTGCTCGTGGTGTAACATCAAGCCGACAACAAGATATGAAGAGATAGACTGTTAAGAGAAATCCCCTATCCTTTCATGATTTGCTAAAACAAATTTGTCACGCAAATAAAAATAGACAATGTTTAAAAATTTATTTTTCAATGCAATCTAACAAAGATTCTGCTAAACTAATGTGGAAAATATATACATTTAACTTAAGTTTCGTCTAAATTCAGAAGCTTCTTTAGATCGGAAATTTGTTGACTCAATAAACCCTTTTCAAATTTATGCTTCTAGCCCAATTTTGGAATTTTTTTATTTAAGAAAAATTTAAAAAACAAGTTGACACGATTTTTGGTATGGATGAAACTCATTAAAACCCATTTTTGAATTTGAATGTCTATTGATTAGACATCAATATCAAATAAATCAAATATCTTTCAATTTACCTGTCACTTAAATAGCAATCCCATTTTGAGATGCTTTTAAAGAAGCGATCAATGGACTAGCGATCAAAATTAATCGATTGCCACATACCCATCCTTGTTTGATAACAGTTTTTTTTTTTTAGGAAAGTTGGAAAAATTTTTTTATTTTTTCTACTTTTTTGCTGTTTGATTGACATTTTTTGCCATAAAAAAAATGTTTGCCACCAATTTTTATTTACAACCCCTTGAAGCACAAAAATAGAAATTTATTTTCTTATAATTTTGATGAAAATTTGTTATCATCAAAAAAGGGTTAAAAAAAAAGGGGGGGTGGAAATGGGGGCTTAAAGAAGTAAACATAATTTAATATTATGAAATTAATGATGCATAATAAAGTTTTAAATTTGTGCGTAAAATAAAAACATATTTCAAATTAAATTCTTAAAACAAAGGGAAGTATTAGAAAGTAAATTAATCTATATCTTCCATTACACTACCCACAATCAAATGATCAATATTCTTATTTGGATCGGTAAAAAAATCGGAGACATTCAAATGAATCATATCAATTGGATCATCATAATCAACAAAATTTGTCTCAACTTTTTCCTTGATTGATTTTTGGTAGAGATGCACAAGATGTTTTGTCTTACGATGCGTACATGTCCAGTGCTCTTTCATTCCACATCTAAAACATTTTTTTTCATGCTACTTTCATTTGTTTTTTACCTTTTGAAATTGTTGCCTTATTGTTGATAGTTTTGTTGATTATTTCGTTCATGGTTTATTCTACGTGCACATTGAGTCCACTTCCAAATCCGTGTTCACATTCGCGTCTACGTTCCCGTTTATGTCTTGATATCGCACTTGCTTCAGACAATGGTACATAAACTAGTTGGACGTAACCCGTTATTTTTCATCAGCAGTTCATTATTTTGTTCAGTCACAAGCATGCAAGATATAATTTTTAAATACTTTTTGAAACCACGCTCACGATATTGCTGCTGCAAAAACATATTCGAGACGTAAAAGGTGAAAACGTTTTCTTTCAACGTATCTTCATTAGAAATTTTTTTCTCCATGCAATGTCAATTTTAAACATATTCTGACAGTTCAAAACTAATTGTTTTAAAGTCTTGCAAACGAAAGTGTATTCACTCATAGCGAGTTTTGGTAAGGACTATAGTTTTCTAATGATCAAATATTTCAGTTCGTTTTTTCCAAATAACCTGTGACAATGTGGCTGATTTATTCACAAAAGCACTGTTAACATCTACATTCAGGGAGAGTAGCTGTACTCTTTTTTCTTTGCTTAGATTTTATTCCATTGAATTTTTCTAATAAGATTTTAATAAGACAAATTTTTTTTAAAAAGACAATATGCTTGCACGTATTTTATTAAACTCAAAGCTCTATATTTAAATGGAATAATTAAGGATACAATGAGAATAATTTCTAAAACTGTGGGGGTACACTTATCGAATATCAATAAACTTACTATTTACAACACAAATAATATTTTCACACCAAAAGAAAACGCCTATTTAGTTGTTAAGCCCTTGTTTGAGCCTGAGAATGTCAACGAGTCGAGTCGAGTCGAATCGATTCACGAGCCAAAATTTGAGGTTCAGGCTCGATGGTGTGGGCTTTTTTTCAAGTCAAGCAGAATCAAACTTTTACTCAGCAAAAAAAAAAAAGATTCGACCCTAGCTTTTTCGAGTCGAGTCAAGCCGAGCCGACCTTTTGTTTTTTGGTTGTTGCCTTTTTAAAGGCAGCATTTGGTTGTTGCCTTATTTATTTGATGTAAACCAAATAGATAATTATGAAAAGTCCAATTTTATTATTATGAGGAAATTGCATTGGGTGACACATTTTTTCATTTGCATTAACAAAAATGTCATTTTTTTGTAGTGTTTACAAGAATGACATTTTGGTATATTTTTGTACATATTTGCCCATGTTTATAAATTTAAATACCTTACATGTCCTTCATTAAATGTGATTTGACTAGATAAAAAATTGCACAAAAATTGATAAATTTAAATACCTTACATATCCTTCATTAAATGTGATTTTGACTAGATAAAAAATTATACAAAAATTGTGAAATGTCATGGTACCCCAGACCAACTATCGAGAATAACAGAAACTATCTGTCGGGAACGACAGATGAACTATCGAGATGTTATGCAATATTTTGTCTATTGATCTGTATTTTACTTGTGAACTTAAACACGTTTTCTTCTGTCTGAAAATTATAATGGAAAGATAACGATATTTTATGTCTGGAAATAATAATGTATCGTATTTTTTGGAGAAGTAAAATTCTTTTACTTTGCAACCATCTATCGAGAATGACACAAACCATCTCTCAAAATCGATAGTTGAATTGTCGGGATGTTATGCAATACTTGGACATAATGATTCGTACTTTGCTTGCGAACGCCAGAAGCACTAATGTCTGGAAATGATAATGAAAATAAAAGTATAAAGATCTCAAATGATTGTTCATACTTGAAATGTTGAGATTGCAACGATAAGAATTCTACACAATCAATATGTCGATATGTAATAGCATGGAATTAGCACTTTCGAATATTTAAATTCATACAAAAGCAAAAGGTGAAATTAAGGGTGTCAACAGTTAAATTGTCTATCCCGACAGTTTAACTGTTGAAACTGCCAAAAAGTTTGTAAACATGTATTTGGTACCTTGGAAGAAATTGTTGGAAACATTAATGATCTTAATTAATTCTCAATTACAACATCACAACATCTTCCCAAAAATAAATAACTTAATACTTCATTAAATATGAAAATTTTCACAATATTCGTATATTTTCTTTTCAAAAAGTATTTTAAAAATCAAACACATCATCCTCATCATTAGTAGTAGTTTAAAAAATTTCAAATAAATATGATCATATTGTATTTAACATTTAAAAAATAGTAAGTTAGTAGATAAAATATAAACAATTTATAATAACTAATCTCTCAATATTTTGTCCAATTTTTTATCAAGTCAAATCATATTTAATGAAGGACATGTAGGGTATTTAAATTTATCAATTTTTGTGCAATTTTTTATATAATCAAATCACATTTAATGAATGACATGTAAGGTATTTAAATATTAAATTATCACATCATAGCATTAATGGGCATTAAATGCTCCTATAAATGTGAGCCTAAGGGTAATTTGAATATTTTATACCAAAAAAATGACATTTTTGAACAAATCTAGTGTCAATAATTTTTTTTTTTTTTTATTTTCAAAAACAGTGACATTTTTGAAAATTCCCCTTTTATTATCTGTTTCTTCTCTAGAAATTATGCCACCAGAAAATGGTCTTCTAAAAATATGACGTGGCGATAAAAGTATGAATGATACTGTATGTACATATCCTGATTTATTGGGGCCTGTACAGATAACTCACATTGAAGGAGTGAGTGGTATATATTTTTCAAATTTTTAACACACGAATCCCATCCATGTGTGAGGCACTGTACAGGCCCCAATAACAAGGTCCTATACACTGGACTTTATTTTAAAGTACACATTGTTGTTAGGGTTATAGCTTCAGTTTATTGTGACGCTATTGTTTTATTAAATGATAAATTAAGTGAAATAATTCTTTAAAATGCATTTAATTTCATATTTCATTTAACGAATTATTTAGCCCATGTTTAAGCCAAATTATTTGAGAAAGAATATATTTTTATTGTTAATGTGATAAAGAATATGTGGTTGAAAAAAAAAAAAAAAATTACTGATGTGATGAAAAATATTATTTTATTGAAAAATGTGTAATTGAAAATAAGAATAAGAAAAAGAAATAAGCTATTTGTACACTTCGAACTTACCCTTTGGTTGATCCAACCCCACCTGTCCCCTCACATGAGGAGCGAAAATATTAAATTTAATGGAGTGGGACCCGATCTCCATGTGAGTGTCGGGTGAGATCGTATCAATCAAAAGGTAAGTTCGAAGTGTACACGTAGCGCGATTGATAATAAAATTTCAGTTGCTATTTACTATTCTTTTTCCTGTCCTCCTTAGACCAGACCAATTTTTCTAGTTTCAGTTCAAAGAGAATAAAAGCACCAGGCGCCAGAGTTTTCAGAGCGACGACGCTGATAATTGACATCCACGTGGATTTTCTTCGTCAGGTGAAAATTGTCCCAATTCCAATTCCAAACCCTAATTTTTATGTTTAATTAAAATATTTGAATGATAATTTGAATTAAATTTTAGGATTCCGTTTTTCCCTCATGTTTGCTGTCATTGAATTATTATCTTGTAGGCTTGTAGCGTATTTAATTCAATTGCAATTATGACGTAGCTAATTTTATTTAGAAAATTTCACGAAAATGAAGTCGGTTTACTTCCTGGGTATTATTTGGAACTGTTATTTGAGTAATAATTTTCATACGAACACATACTCTGAGTGATATGTTTTGACTTATGGCTTTGTCAAGCTTTAATCTGCATGTTTACTTGTTGGTCATATTAATATACATTGTGCTGTCTGGATTGTCAGGTCTGAACGCATTCAGCATCATTATGGCATCTTCTATTCATAGCCTCTCTGGTAATTTTATTTTGATACTCATGATACATGAAAAATTTTCTCTTCTTCTTCTTCTTCTTATTTTTTTTTGGGGGGGTTTTCTTAGAAATGTATTCGGTTACCCCGAGGCTTAGAATTCAGAGAACTAAACAAGTTGTACCCTTTTTTCATTGATACATGATGATGGAAAAAATTCCTGGGAAGTGAACGGAAATATGATTTTAGGTTACAATAAAAAAGCGATGTTAATCATTGTGATGTGACATTTTGCTGCAGGAGAAGTGTAATAAAGTTTTTAATTTTGAAGGTAGTCTATCCCTATGATGTGATGATACGATCACATTATGATGTTTGTTTCTTTAAAAAGATCTGTATCCATGAGTTTCTTGATGCTTTGTTATACATCAAAGGATCGTATAATCCCCCCTGTTTGCTGGCGAGGGTCCCTATATTAAGGACTGTAATAACATGCAATCGAATTTTACCAGTAAGAACTTTTTCTGATTCCGTCGTTATTTTTGTATAGTTTAAAATCTAACACCAGTGGAAGTGAGTCTAAATTAAAATGTTAGTTAAACTAAGCCTTAGCCAAAATAGATTCATCCACCTGGTGCTGGTATCCTAAAGAATGTACCACACCAATATGCATATGCTCCATCAACCGAAAACTATTTCTGAACCAGTGACTTACCATTGTATCAATACAGGAAAAATAAGATATTGTATCTTATGCATTGAAAAATCTTAAAAACTGTTTCAATTCATGTAAAGCCTTGCCATCTCAAACATTGCCTGCAACTCAATCATCACCTTTTCTTCTTTCTATCTCATTCTGTGGCTTCATCTTTGTTCAGTTAATAGGTACCTTATTCCCCGACTAATAGATCAACTTTAATAATTAACACCTCTATATTTAAAGCTCGCCAATCTCAAGATCAATGGCCAATTGATAATGGTAGCCATAGCTCTTCTGGTATAGAAGTTCTTTGATGCTAATGCATGATTCACATAGATGCACTTCCATTTTATAAGGCAGTAAGGACTTTTGATTATATTTTTCAGAAGACGATCTTTCAACTTGAGACTGGAATGGTAAGTGAGACAAAAATTGGTGTTAGGGAGGAAGACAGTCATGTTTGAATGCACCAGATTTTCATTAGTTCCATTTAGGAATGGAAGTATTAAATCTCTAGTAGGATTAATGGGAAAAATGAACTTGGGATAAACGTTCCTCTTGAAGCAATGCATTGTTTATTGAAAGGATTACGCAGTGAAGTTATGGTGTATACTGTCAATGACCTTTTTGGCATCACAATTTGGTGCCTTTGGCTTAGTTATGCGATTGTTGCATTTTCATGGTTGCACTCAAATAATAAAACAACAAAGAATTGGAATGAGATTTAGTGTCTTGACAAAGTAAGGGACTAAACTGCATCTGGTTTGGTTAGGTTGTTGTTTTTTGTCACTGTCTCTAAAAACAAATTTGATGCCATTACCTTTTGAAAAAAAAAATACTTGTGCTTGGCTTATAATGTTGCAATCACTTGGCTGATATGCTGGAGGGCAAAGTTTTTTGTTCGTTCTTCTTTTTAAACGTAATTTGAAGCACTTACGGGTTTTATCTTCTTCTTCTTCTTCTTTTTATTTTTTTTTACGTGAAACTTGAACTTTTTAAATATCCCCCCTGAAGTTAGTTTTTACGCATAAATGCTATGTGTTTTGATTATGTGATAAATTTGTGTGATCCAGATAATAGTGAGGCCGATGAGCAACAGAAGCACTCAGAGCCTCAGATTCAGTCTAATGCGATATCTTATCCTGGTATTGCATTTCCTAATATGAATTATGCAACATCCACACAACTTGGAGCTGAAAATGCCGTGGTACTATTTGAGCCAAAAGTGTTTTTATATTAATTTTAGCTTTGTATATCATCCTGAGAATTAGAAGTGTTGTTATCCACGATATATTTAGCTAATTTTTTGTTTAAATTCTGATGTTAAGTGAACAGCAAGTATGGATGATTACTTGTTCTTATTATTCATCACTCCTCTTGATGAATTAAATATTGCAGACACCAACACCTTATCCACATTCAGATCCTTACTATAGAAGTATCTTTGCTCCTTATGATGCACAACCTTATCCTGCACAGCCTTATCCAGCCCAACCAATGGTATTTCTTGTGCTAAAGCTTATCTTGATTGAACTTGCCTATAGATTTAATATTTTGATTTCGACTCTTCCTCAAGTTAGGTCCACCATCAGTTGATGGGGAATTCAGCAAGCTGGTTTGCCTTTGCCATCGAATGCAGTTGAGGAGCCTGTATTTGTCAATGCAAAGCAATATCATGGCATCTTGCGACGTCGACAATCTCGTGCAAAGGCTGAGTCTGAGAATAAAGTTGTCAAGTCCCGTAAGGTATTTTAGGGGATTGCACCCTGGCCTGTTGTTGCATTTCTCAATTACTTCATCCATTGGATTCAATCCAAATTGTGCTTTGATACGCAAGCTTACTCCAACATGGTGACTTGTGACGTCTTATTTGCTGGTTCGTTGATCTGAATCTCTTTTAAACTTCTATTAAAACAAGAAGACACACACTACATGGATCTTCATGCCGTGGAAGTTCCTCCAAGCTTGTTTAGTGTGAGGAATTGAAGTAAATGGAAAGAAAATCAGAGGAATGGTCTTTTCGTCCATAGAAGGAACACCATATTCCAGATTCCTTTGTTTCCATAGGTGGAGTTTGAGTGGAATAAATCAATTTATGAGAAGGCAGAACAGCAATGATTAATTTTATGGGGTAGAAAGGAGAACCAAGTTTTTATTCTGAGTAGTACCTCAATCAATTTACTATTGTAACCCTTCTTTGACATAGAGTACACTTTATTCAAATAATTCAGAAGATCGCGAGCGAAATGTTCAAGTGGTAAACTTCTATCTGTTTTCGTTCCAATTATGTGGTGTTTCAAAATCTTTAGTGGAGAGAAAGCATACCCTCCCATTTTCCTTCATATGCAATCAATGGAACCATTTTTATCTTTCATATTTTCTTTCCTGACCATTCAATCTTTCTACCTCAACTATCTTATTTTTTGGTAATTATACCCCAAAGCGACACATGAACAGGCGGAGTATCTGAAAATTAGATAATGCTGAGATTTTAGATAATCTTTTCTTGACATCATTAAATTTTTTTGTTTGTCGTTGCAGTCCCGCTTTGTTTCTGGAGTGGCTAAGTTCTGGTCAATTGGGTTGTTTTAAGTTTTATTGTTACCATTAAAAAGGGGATGCAGGAGGCTGAAAAATTATAAATAGGATGCATTGAATAGTCTGACCCGATTAAGATCTTTCCTACTTATAGGGGATATGCTTTCAAGTATTACGACTAACCATTCATCTTATTTTGCAGCCCTATTTGCATGAATCTCGACATTTGCATGCTGTGAGAAGAGATCGGGGAACAGGAGGTCGGTTTAAAAAAGAAGAGTGAGAACCAGCAGGAGGTTGAATCAGGTGAGGAATCACAGGCCAACTTCAATCTGAACTCTGACAAAAAAGATCCTACTTCCTCAGAAAGTGCATCCTGAGGATTTGATTTTCTGCTTGTGGCCATAATGGGACACAGAGAATAGTTGCTGAAAAAAAAGCAAGGAGACTGCTGCTTGGTGCCGGGCTTGTAGTGTTAGTTTCAGTGGTTTATAGGTCAGATAGGTTCTGAAATATTAGTGTTCCATGTACAAATGAAGCAAAAGGTTTGTAGGGAGTTGCGAAATTGCTAGAGGTCGTGAATTTCAGTAGTAGTAGTTAAATTGTGAAGTGATGGTTCTCCTTTGAGGAATGTCAGTTGAGTTGCTGTAGACTTTCTGTTGCAGTTTTAACTTTACCGAGTTTAAGATTTGCAACCCAATGTTTAGAGTTATTTAGCGGTTAGGATTATGTTTTATTAAGGTTGATTACGTGTAGCATAATGTGGTGGTGTGTTATCATTATTGTTAATATACACAATAATTTAGTCTCTTTGGCAGGAAACTTTTGATTGAAGAGGATGTTTTCTCGTGGTTTCTTTGTTTCTCTTATTTTCTCCCGTTGTTGTGAGATTAATTGTTAAAAATGTTAATTGGGAGACAGTAGCTGCTGTAAAAGCTTGTTAGGTTTATTTTCTTCATGTTGGTCCTGATGGTAGTACCTGTTTCATCGCATCTGGGTTTTGGGTAATCAGTAATTTGTTGTGCGCAGTACGTGGCGTATAAGACGTATGTTCGGTATGGTACATTTTTCATCTCAAATTGTCATGTAAAGTAGATAACAAGACTTTTTTTGGTTGTTACTTTTAACCATAAAGATGCGCAATTAGAAGGAAAAAATCTTAAACCAATTGAAAAGGAGAAGAAATAAAAGTGATCTACGAAAATGCACATAAGGGTTAGTTAGATTTTCGCGAGTGAGTATAATCCAGAAGTATTTTTTTGATTCTGCACATTTTTTTTGTTAGGTGAGCCATGATCGTTAAACTTTTGGGTCAAATTTTATATTTTTTAGGGTCAGTTTTAGTATTTTTATGTTTTGAATTAGCTTAAGGGGTTTTTCAATTTTATTTTATTTTTTTAGTTTAAGGGTATTTTCAATTTTTAACAATATTTTAGTTTTATTTAGATTCTTTTTCAATTTCATAGTTTATTCGGATTTGTCTATCGAATTGGAATTCTGATTTGATCAGGTTTCATTTTTACTCTTTTAATATTTAGTCAAGGGTTTGAGAAATCCTATATCCATTTTTGAATATTAATATACACGTGTTCGTTCAAACAATATTCGAGCAATTTTTGTTCGTATATTATGAACAAAAACTTTTTATTATTATTCATGTTTTTGTCCTGCGTCACATCATCATTAAGAAATAGCACTTGATGCTTCGAATAACGTGTTGCCATAGAAATTTTATTTTATTTTTCCTATGCGACTCATCATTAATATAATGTCATTTTTTGGAATATGCATTGCTTTAGTTATGGTTTGCAAGCTCATTTGTTTAGTATGCTTTGGTAACAGACAACAGCTTAAAAACAACACTAAATTAACAGCATTAAGTCAACAATCAATTCTAATCATAAAGCCATTCATCATAACATATTTGTCTGTCTGACTCATGTTTACAAATTCTCAAATTATTTTTTTATTAATACAAAGTGCGATTCATATTACCACACATGTTAACAATTTTTTTTGATTTGACGTCATTAATTAGTTGTATGGTGGCTTTCAACCGTAAAATCAATCTTGGTTTCCTGTTTGTCCCCATTTTGGGACACTTCGACGAATAAAAATCATATTCTTTGACATCACTAGTAATCATTGCAAAACATTATATAATAAGATTCTGGGGTATTATTAGTGGCAAAAAAGATTTTTTAGGGTGTTCCCTTGCATAGGCATCCAATCAAGCTTGTTTCAATGAATACCTTTACAACCCTTATAATATGCATATACAGTTGACGCCAATTGATCTATGCATACATTCATTCATTTGAGTTTTGATTCAAATGAAATAGAAATCAGATTTGTGAAAAAAAAAAAAAATGAAATAATTAAGAAAGTCAATTAAAATAGTTCCATCTATTTACCATTTTAATTCTGAACTGAACATCCAATGAATACTATCATTTCTTCATATTCGCTTAATATACATTGAATCGATTAAATTTATTTATTATAGATACGCATTATGTCTCCTCCATTTACTTTTTTTGTATCAAAACATTCAATTGTATAAAATTAATTGGAACAAAAACTCTAAAAAATATTCATCTTTTGTTCCAACGAATATTTATAATGAAATTAATTTACTATCCAATCAAGTGGAAAGAATATGACAAATGTACAATTGATCATAACTTAAATAATTCACGATAATATTATTCAAATGATTAATTACATCAAATGCATATTGAAAAACGAAAAGGTAAAAAATTTGTTAAATATGATTAAATAAATTAAATACATTATTGAAAAACGAAAAGTAAGATGATGAGATATGTTAACATGCACATTCATCATAACTAAATTGTATGACAAAATAAATAGTAATAATATTGTTCAAATGGTTCCAAATGATTAATAAATTAAATACATATTTGAAAACGAAAAAAAATAAAGTTTCATTGAAATAAATTAAATACATATTGAAAAAACGACAAGTAATATATTATTCAAATAACTAAATAATAGTAATGATATAATTATCAAAAACGATTTTCACTTGATGTGATATTTAATATATTATAGATAAGTAACTTAAAAAGTAATTTAACCTATTTATAACACATCAACCAAATGTTGTGTGCATTAGTCTCTCACAACACTTTCACAATATATATTTATACTAAAGCTTGGATGCTAGCCTCCAAATGTAAAAATAAAAATAAAATGTGTTATTTGTACATAAACAATTACATAATGATTTATATACAGATGGGTTGTCAAAAAGAGAATTGAAAGAGAGTTTTTTTATTCGGTTGAAAAAAGTGTGGCCTAATCATATCCATCACATCATGTATATATGTTTTATATTGTTTTATACGTCGTATAACCTATTATGTAGTACAATAGCTTTGACTTTCTCTAATTCTTGGATTCGTCTTGACTTCTAAAATGAAATTCAAATGAATTAGTGGAGGGGAGGAATTGCTTTCAAGTGTCACAAAAAGTGTAGGGTTGGTTGGCTATCAACCCACCTTACATCAATTCATATCAACAATGGCATAAAATTTCTTGATTAATTTCCGTTAAATAATGTTTTTTAATGAAGTCAATAATTTCAATTGCAATCGATATTTGCAATTTTACTAATAAATAGGCGTAGGTATGACATGAATTTGGGTTGGGTGGATCGATTGGCGAGTATTATCCAAGTCCTCGATGAGTTTTTTTATAAAGAGGTGGAGACACAATGACAGGACTAAGTAGGGAACGTATGACTAAAAATTATCTTCATTTGTCTGTCTTGTTTATTTATTATCTATCTTTATTTAGCATAATTAATTATTATTTTTAACTACGATATAAATTCTAACAATGAAAAGAAAAAAAGGGGATAAATAAGTGGTTTGGGAAAGCTTGGGGGATTTAGGGAAGGTTACATTGTACCCAATTATATTGTTTAAAGCTTTATGTGTCTGTTGCTTAAGGACATTTATTGTACTATTTGCTAAATTAATCTTTAAAGGAACATTTAAGTTAGGGTCAAATATGCATACTCAATGAAATATGGGAGGTTGGTGATTATTTATGTAACGTGAAAAGAGGTCTCTTATATCTGTGAAAAAAGGCAAGAAGTATATACGATATTATATACAATTTTATAAAATTGTCGATTGTTTTAATTTAAGTATTCCTCTGGAATGTTCTTATAAAAAGGCAAGATTTTACTATGCTCTAATAAAAAATTACAGTTACAAGGAGTAATCGGGATAGATTATAAGGGAATAAATTCTAGACAAGGGAAAAAGATGGAAATTTTACCAAAACATGGGTAAATTCCCAACTTTCAAATGAAGAGTTCAAGATATGAAATCTGAGCTAAGGTTCAATTACATCCCAGTTGGAGGTGGAATAAAAATTTCTGCAAACACAGTTCTACTGATAGTTAGTAGTGAAGAGCATCGTCGTAGGAAAAGTCTCTCAGGACACACTGTGCTAACAAACGCATACATCAAAATTAATAAGACTATTCTGATCTACCGTATTCCTCGACTTTATTCTTCAAATGGACTTTTCTCGATACGAAAGCGCTTTAACCGATGCTATGTTGTGCATTCTCCGGCCGTTCATGCTGCAGAATGCAGATTTTACCTCTCTGGTATTTTAAGGTCTTATACATTTGTTGACGTCATTCACAATGGAATAATAATGGAAAAGTTCTCTTCGTATGTATAGTTTTGTTGTTTTGAGTTTTGGAATTAGTTTAGTTATTTTGGGTTGTCCATTTTTGAGATTGTTTGAAAAACTCGTTCTTTTTGTCGTTTTTTGAAAAAATATTTCAAAATTTGCGTTTTTTGGAGTTTTGGCAGTAAGATTAGTGAAAAAACAATTAGGCACACGCAACAAGTGATTTGCTGGACTGTGTCGGCGTGGGTGAGGGTAGAGGTTACTGGTGTAATTCTGGATTATTACGTCATCACCATCACAAGAGCAGGAGAGATTTTTCGCATGCGTTGTGGGCTAAATCATTGACGACCCTTCCGAAAGAAGTACCAGTGTTGATCGATCGGAGCGCTAGAGACTAATAGGAGAATGTGAAAGAGATACGCATTTTCAATGTTTTGAAATGAAAAATCGAAAAAATAAAAAATGTTAGTGCATTTGACAACTTGATGGAATAAGGGCGGATTTTACTGTGGTTGCTGCAAAATTAATAAGTTTCTATAGCTTTGGTTGTTTTGTTCAATTCATTTTGGTATTTCGAATCATTTCTCAATTGACTATTGAATCCAGACATGGGCTCCATTTAGTTTGGATTTCAAAGAATTAATTATTTGAGTTTCAAACCTTCAATGGATGATAGTTTTGTTTGTCATGCTTGTTTATTTATACTAAAAAAAAAAGTCATTGGACAAGCTATTTCTAAATTTTATCAAAAGTCTTAACAAAGTAAAATATATATATAATATTCAACGAGATTTTGTTACTTTTTTTAGTGTTTGCCATTTCTTTTTTAGTATGTCATTTTTTTTTTGAGTCACTTTTTTTTTTTTTTTTGAATCTGTGTAACTTTTTAAAATTCGTCATTTTTTAAAAAATTTTGTTTATTTTTTTAAATTTTATCATCTTTTTTTTTTTTTTTTTTTTGAGTTGTGTTAAAAAAAAAGTGACAATTTGTCACTTTTTAAATTCACATA